>CAJVAQ020000096.1:1800000-2054261 GCA_910593735.2 Ectemnius lituratus | reverse complement strand
ACCGAATGCCGCAAGCATAATTCAAATCCGAGACTCCGTTTGTCTGAAAATCGCTCCTATACCCAAAAACCTATCCTCCAGTATTCTGGCTCCCAGAATAGTAATTGGGAACGGAACACATGCATTTGCGACGAGAAATGACGAGAGGAATCGAATGCCGCAAGCAGAATTCAAACCCGAGATTCCGTTTGTCTGAAAATCGCTCCTATATCCAAAACCTATCCTCCAGTATTCTGGCTCCCAGAATAGTAATTGGGAACGGAACAAATGCATTTCCGACGTAAAATGACGAGAGGAATCGAATGCCGCAAGCAGGATTCAAACCCGAGACTCCGTTTGTCTGAAAATCGCTCCTATACCCAAAAACCTATCTTAAAGTATTCTGGCTCGAAGAATCATAATTGGCAACGGAACACATGCATTTCCGAAATAAAATGACGAGAGGAACCGAATGCCGCAAGCATAATTCAAATCCGAGACTCCGTTTGTCTGAAACTCGCTCCTATACCCAAAAACCTATCCTCCAGTATTCTGGCTCCCAGAATAGTAATTGGGAACGGAACACATGCATTTCCGACGTAAAATGACGAGAGGAATCGAATGCCGCAAGCAGAATTCAAACCCGAGACTCAGTTTGTCTGAAAATCGCTCCTATACCCAAAAACTCATCCTCCAGTATTCTGGCTCCCAGAATAGTAATTGGGAACGGAACACATGCATTTGCGACGTAAAATGACGATAGTAATCGAATGCCGCAAGCAGAATTCAATTCCGAGGCTCCGTTCTTCTGAAAATCGCTCCTATATCCAAAACCTATCCTCCAGTATTCTGGCTCGAAGAATCGTAATTGGGAACGGAACACAGGCATTTCCGACGTAAAATGACTAGAGGAATCGAATGCCGCAAGCAGAATTCAAACCCGAGACTCCATTTGTCAAATCGCTCCTATACCCAAAAACCTATCCTTCAGTATTCTGGCTCCCAGAATCGTAATTGGGAACGGAACACATGCATTTGCGACGTAAAATGACGAGAGGAATCGAATGCCGCAAGCAGAATTCAAACCCGAGACTCCGTTTGTCTGAAAATCGCTCCTATACCCAAAAACTCATCCTCCAGTATTCTGGCTCCCAGAATAGTAATTGGGAACGGAACACATGCATTTGCGACGTAAAATGACGATAGTAATCGAATGCCGCAAGCAGAATTCAATTCCGAGGCTCCGTTCTTCTGAAAATCGCTCCTATATCCAAAACCTATCCTCCAGTATTCTGGCTCGAAGAATCGTAATTGGGAACGGAACACAGGCATTTCCGACGTAAAATGACGAGAGGAATCGAATGCCGCAAGCAAAATTCAAATCCGAGGCTCCGTTCTTCTGAAAATCGCTCCTGTATCCAAAACCTATCTTAAAGTATTCTGGCTCGAAGAATCATAATTGGCAACGGAACACATGCATTTCCGAAATAAAATGACGAGAGGAACCGAATGCCGCAAGCATAATTCAAATCCGAGACTCCGTTTGTCTGAAAATCGCTCCTATACCCAAAAACCTATCCTCCAGTATTCTGGCTCCCAGAATAGTAATTGGGAACGGAACACATGCATTTGCGACGAGAAATGACGAGAGGAATCGAATGCCGCAAGCAGAATTCAAACCCGAGATTCCGTTTGTCTGAAAATCGCTCCTATATCCAAAACCTATCCTCCAGTATTCTGGCTCGAAGAATCGTAATTGGGAACGGAACACATGCATTTCCGACGTAAAATGACGAGAGGAATCGAATGCCGCAAGCAGAATTCAAACCCGAGACTCCGTTTGTCTGAAAATCGCTCCTATACCCAAAAACCTATCGTCCAGTATTCTGGCTCCCAGAATAGTAATTGGGAACGGAACACATGCATTTCCGACGTAAAATGACGAGAGGAATCGAATGCCGCAAGCAGGATTCAAACCCGAGACTCCGTTTGTCTGAAAATCGCTCCTATACCCAAAAACCTATCTTAAAGTATTCTGGCTCGAAGAATCATAATTGGCAACGGAACACATGCATTTCCGAAATAAAATGACGAGAGGAACCGAATGCCGCAAGCATAATTCAAATCCGAGACTCCGTTTGTCTGAAACTCGCTCCTATACCCAAAAACCTATCCTCCAGTATTCTGGCTCCCAGAATCGTAATTGGGAACGGAACACATGCATTTGCGACGTAAAATGACTAGAGGAATCGAATGCCGCAAGCAGAATTCAATTTCGAGGCTCCGTTCTTCTGAAAATCGCTCCTATATCCAAAACCTATCTTCCAGTATTCTGGCTCCCAGAATCGTAATCTGAAACGGAACACATGCATTTCCGACGTAAAATGACGAGTGGAATCGAATGACGCAAGCAGAATTCAAATCCGAGACTCCGTTTGTCTGAAAATCGCTCCTATACCCAAAAACATATCCTCCAGTATTCTGGCTCCCAGAATAGTAATTGGGAACGGAACACATGCATTTCCGACGTAAAATGACGAGAGGAACCGAATGACGCAAGCAGAATTCAAATCCGAGACTCCGTTTGTCTGAAAATCGCTCCTATACCCAAAAACCTATCCTCCAGTATTCCGGCTCCCAGAATCGTAATCTGAAACGGAACACATGCATTTCCGACGTAAAATGACGAGTGGAATCGAATGACGCAAGCAGAATTCAAATCCGAGACTCCGTTTGTCAAATCGCTCCTATACCCAAAAACCTATCCTCCAGTATTCTGGCTCCCAGAATAGTAATTGGGAACGGAACACATGCATTTCCGACGTAAAATGACGAGTGGAATCGAATGACGCAAGCAGAATTCAAATCCGAGACTCCGTTTGTCTGAAAATCGCTCCTATACCCAAAAACATATCCTCCAGTATTCCGGCTCCCAGAATCGTAATCTGAAACGGAACACATGCATTTCCGACGTAAAATGACGAGTGGAATCGAATG
Source organism: Ectemnius lituratus (assembly GCA_910593735.2). Lineage (NCBI taxonomy): Eukaryota > Metazoa > Arthropoda > Insecta > Hymenoptera > Crabronidae > Ectemnius > Ectemnius lituratus. The sequence continues at coordinate 2,051,285 of CAJVAQ020000096.1, read as the reverse complement.
ACGCAAGCAGAATTCAAATCCGAGACTCCGTTTGTCAAATCGCTCCTATACCCAAAAACCTATCCTCCAGTATTCTGGCTCCCAGAATAGTAATTGGGAACGGAACACATGCATTTCCGACGTAAAATGACGAGTGGAATCGAATGACGCAAGCAGAATTCAAATCCGAGACTCCGTTTGTCTGAAAATCGCTCCTATACCCAAAAACATATCCTCCAGTATTCTGGCTCCCAGAATAGTAATTGGGAACGGAACACATGCATTTCCGACGTAAAATGACGAGAGGAATCGAATGCCGCAAGCAGGATTCAAACCCGAGACTCCGTTTGTCTGAAAATCGCTCCTATACCCAAAAACCTATCTTCCAGTATTCTGGCTCCCAGAATCGTAATCTGAAACGGAACACATGCATTTCCGACGTAAAATGACGATAGTAATCGAATGCCGCAAGCAGAATTCAATTACGAGATTCCGTTTGTCTGAAAATCGCTCCTATACCCAAAAACCTATCCTCCAGTATTCTGGCTCCCAGAATAGTAATTGGGAACGGAACACATGCATTTCCGACGTAAAATGACGAGAGGAACCGAATGCCGCAAGCAGAATACAAACCTGCGACTCCATTTGTCAAATCGCACCTATACCCAAAAACCTATCCTTCAGTATTCTGGCTCCCAGAATCGTAATTGGGAACGGAACACATGCATTTCCGACGTAAAATGACGAGAGGAATCGAATGCCGCAAGCAGAATACAAACCTGAGACTCCATTTGTCAAATCGCTCCTATACCCAAAAACCTATCCTTCAGTATTCTGGCTCCCAGAATCGTAATTGGGAACGGAACACATGCATTTCCGACGTAAAATGACGAGAGGAATCGAATGCCGCAAGCAAAATTCAAATCCGAGGCTCCGTTCTTCTGAAAATCGCTCCTGTATCCAAAACCTATCTTAAAGTATTCTGGCTCGAAGAATCATAATTGGCAACGGAACACATGCATTTCCGAAATAAAATGACGAGAGGAACCGAATGCCGCAAGCATAATTCAAATCCGAGACTCCGTTTGTCTGAAAATCGCTCCTATACCCAAAAACCTATCCTCCAGTATTCTGGCTCCCAGAATCGTAATCTGAAACGGAACACATGCATTTCCGACGTAAAATGACGAGTGGAATCGAATGCCGCAAGCAGGATTCAAACCCGAGACTCCGTTTGTCTGAAAATCGCTCCTATACCCAAAAACCTATCTTCCAGTATTCTGGCTCCCAGAATCGTAATCTGAAACGGAACACATGCATTTCCGACGTAAAATGACGAGTGGAATCGAATGACACAAGCAGAATTCAAATCCGAGACTCCGTTTGTCAAATCGCTCCTATACCCAAAAACCTGTCCTCCAGTATTCTGGCTCCCAGAATAGTAATTGGGAACGGAACACAAGCATTTCCGACGTAAAATGACTAGAGGAATCGAATGCCGCAAGCAGAATTCAATTTCGAGGCTCCGTTCTTCTGAAAATCGCTCTTATATCCAAAACCTATGTTCCAGTATTCTGGCTCGAAGAATCATAATTGGGAACGGAACACATGCATTTCCGACGTAAAATGACTAGAGGAATCGAATGCCGCAAGCAGAATTCATACCCGAGACTCCGTTTGTCTGAAAATCGCTCCTATACCCAAAAACCTATCTTCCAGTATTCTGGCTCCCAGAATCGTAATCTGAAACGGAACACATGCATTTCCGACGTAAAATGACGAGTGGAATCGAATGACGCAAGCAGAATTCAAATCCGAGACTCCGTTTGTCAAATCGCTCCTATACCCAAAAACCTATCCTCCAGTATTCTGGCTCCCAGAATCGTAATTGGGAACGGAACACATGCATTTGCGACGTAAAATGACTAGAGGAATCGAATGCCGCAAGCAGAATTCAATTTCGAGGCTCCGTTCTTCTGAAAATCGCTCCTATATCCAAAACCTATCTTCCAGTATTCTGGCTCCCAGAATCGTAATCTGAAACGGAACACATGCATTTCCGACGTAAAATGACGAGTGGAATCGAATGACGCAAGCAGAATTCAAATCCGAGACTCCGTTTGTCTGAAAATCGCTCCTATACCCAAAAACATATCCTCCAGTATTCTGGCTCCCAGAATAGTAATTGGGAACGGAACACATGCATTTCCGACGTAAAATGACGAGAGGAATCGAATGCCGCAAGCAGAATTCAAACCCGAGATTCCGTTTGTCTGAAAATCGCTCCTATACCCAAAAACCTATCCTCCAGTATTCTGGCTCCCAGAATAGTAATTGGGAACGGAACACATGCATTTCCGACGTAAAATGACGAGAGGAATCGAATGCCGCAAGCAGAATTCAAACCCGAGATTCCGTTTGTCTGAAAATCGCTCCTATACCCAAAAACCTATCCTCCAGTATTCTGGCTCCCAGAATAGTAATTGGGAACGGAACACATGCATTTCCGACGTAAAATGACGAGAGGAATCGAATGACGCAAGCATAATTCAAATCCGAGACTCCGTTTGTCTGAAAATCGCTCCTATACCCAAAAACCTATCCTCCAGTATTCTGGCTCCCAGAATCGTAATCTGAAACGGAACACATGCATTTCCGACGTAAAATGACGAGTGGAATCGAATGCCGCAAGCAGGATTCAAACCCGAGACTCCGTTTGTCTGAAAATCGCTCCTATACCCAAAAACCTATCTTCCAGTATTCTGGCTCCCAGAATCGTAATCTGAAACGGAACACATGCATTTCCGACGTAAAATGACGAGTGGAATCGAATGACACAAGCAGAATTCAAATCCGAGACTCCGTTTGTCAAATCGCTCCTATACCCAAAAACCTGTCCTCCAGTATTCTGGCTCCCAGAATAGTAATTGGGAACGGAACACAAGCATTTCCGACGTAAAATGACTAGAGGAATCGAATGCCGCAAGCAGAATTCAATTTCGAGGCTCCGTTCTTCTGAAAATCGCTCCTGTATCCAAAACCTATCTTAAAGTATTCTGGCTCGAAGAATCATAATTGGCAACGGAACACATGCATTTCCGAAATAAAATGACGAGAGGAACCGAATGCCGCAAGCATAATTCAAATCCGAGACTCCGTTTGTCTGAAAATCGCTCCTATACCCAAAAACCTATCCTCCAGTATTCTGGCTCCCAGAATCGTAATCTGAAACGGAACACATGCATTTCCGACGTAAAATGACGAGTGGAATCGAATGCCGCAAGCAGGATTCAAACCCGAGACTCCGTTTGTCTGAAAATCGCTCCTATACCCAAAAACCTATCTTCCAGTATTCTGGCTCCCAGAATCGTAATCTGAAACGGAACACATGCATTTCCGACGTAAAATGACGAGTGGAATCGAATGACACAAGCAGAATTCAAATCCGAGACTCCGTTTGTCAAATCGCTCCTATACCCAAAAACCTGTCCTCCAGTATTCTGGCTCCCAGAATAGTAATTGGGAACGGAACACAAGCATTTCCGACGTAAAATGACTAGAGGAATCGAATGCCGCAAGCAGAATTCAATTTCGAGGCTCCGTTCTTCTGAAAATCGCTCTTATATCCAAAACCTATGTTCCAGTATTCTGGCTCGAAGAATCATAATTGGGAACGGAACACATGCATTTCCGACGTAAAATGACTAGAGGAATCGAATGCCGCAAGCAGAATTCATACCCGAGACTCCGTTTGTCTGAAAATCGCTCCTATACCCAAAAACCTATCTTCCAGTATTCTGGCTCCCAGAATCGTAATCTGAAACGGAACACATGCATTTCCGACGTAAAATGACGAGTGGAATCGAATGACACAAGCAGAATTCAAATCCGAGACTCCGTTTGTCAAATCGCTCCTATACCCAAAAACCTATCCTCCAGTATTCTGGCTCCCAGAATCGTAATTGGGAACGGAACACATGCATTTGCGACGTAAAATGACTAGAGGAATCGAATGCCGCAAGCAGAATTCAATTTCGAGGCTCCGTTCTTCTGAAAATCGCTCCTATATCCAAAACCTATCTTCCAGTATTCTGGCTCCCAGAATCGTAATCTGAAACGGAACACATGCATTTCCGACGTAAAATGACGAGTGGAATCGAATGACGCAAGCAGAATTCAAATCCGAGACTCCGTTTGTCTGAAAATCGCTCCTATACCCAAAAACATATCCTCCAGTATTCTGGCTCCCAGAATAGTAATTGGGAACGGAACACATGCATTTCCGACGTAAAATGACGAGAGGAATCGAATGCCGCAAGCAGAATTCAAACCCGAGATTCCGTTTGTCTGAAAATCGCTCCTATACCCAAAAACCTATCCTCCAGTATTCTGGCTCCCAGAATAGTAATTGGGAACGGAACACATGCATTTCCGACGTAAAATGACGAGAGGAATCGAATGCCGCAAGCATAATTCAAATCCGAGACTCCGTTTGTCAAATCGCTCCTATACCCAAAAACCTGTCCTCCAGTATTCCGGCTCCCAGAATCGTAATCTGAAACGGAACACATGCATTTCCGACGTAAAATGACGAGAGGAACCGAATGCCGCAAGCAGAATACAAACCTGCGACTCCATTTGTCAAATCGCACCTATACCCAAAAACCTATCCTTCAGTATTCTGGCTCCCAGAATCGTAATTGGGAACGGAACACATGCATTTGCGACGTAAAATGACTAGAGGAATCGAATGCCGCAAGCAGAATTCAATTTCGAGGCTCCGTTCTTCTGAAAATCGCTCCTATATCCAAAACCTATCTTCCAGTATTCTGGCTCCCAGAATCGTAATCTGAAACGGAACACATGCATTTCCGACGTAAAATGACGAGTGGAATCGAATGACGCAAGCAGAATTCAAATCCGAGACTCCGTTTGTCTGAAAATCGCTCCTATACCCAAAAACATATCCTCCAGTATTCTGGCTCCCAGAATAGTAATTGGGAACGGAACACATGCATTTCCGACGTAAAATGACGAGAGGAATCGAATGCCGCAAGCAGAATTCAAACCCGAGATTCCGTTTGTCTGAAAATCGCTCCTATACCCAAAAACCTATCCTCCAGTATTCTGGCTCCCAGAATAGTAATTGGGAACGGAACACATGCATTTCCGACGTAAAATGACGAGAGGAATCGAATGCCGCAAGCAGAATTCAAATCCGAGCCTACGTTCATTTGAAAATCGCTCCTATACCCAAAAACCTATCCTCCAGTATTCTGGCTCCCAGAATCGTAATCGGGAACGGAACACATGCATTTCCGACGTAAAATGACGAGTGGAATCGAATGCCGCAAGCAGGATTCAAACCCGAGACTCCGTTTGTCTGAAAATCGCTCCTATACCCAAAAACCTATCTTCCAGTATTCTGGCTCCCAGAATCGTAATCTGAAACGGAACACATGCATTTCCGACGTAAAATGACGAGTGGAATCGAATGACACAAGCAGAATTCAAATCCGAGACTCCGTTTGTCAAATCGCTCCTATACCCAAAAACCTGTCCTCCAGTATTCTGGCTCCCAGAATAGTAATTGGGAACGGAACACAAGCATTTCCGACGTAAAATGACTAGAGGAATCGAATGCCGCAAGCAGAATTCAATTTCGAGGCTCCGTTCTTCTGAAAATCGCTCCTGTATCCAAAACCTATCTTAAAGTATTCTGGCTCGAAGAATCATAATTGGCAACGGAACACATGCATTTCCGAAATAAAATGACGAGAGGAACCGAATGCCGCAAGCATAATTCAAATCCGAGACTCCGTTTGTCTGAAAATCGCTCCTATACCCAAAAACCTATCCTCCAGTATTCTGGCTCCCAGAATCGTAATCTGAAACGGAACACATGCATTTCCGACGTAAAATGACGAGAGGAATCGAATGCCGCAAGCAGGATTCAAACCCGAGACTCCGTTTGTCTGAAAATCGCTCCTATACCCAAAAACCTATCTTCCAGTATTCTGGCTCCCAGAATCGTAATCTGAAACGGAACACATGCATTTCCGACGTAAAATGACGAGTGGAATCGAATGACACAAGCAGAATTCAAATCCGAGACTCCGTTTGTCAAATCGCTCCTATACCCAAAAACCTGTCCTCCAGTATTCTGGCTCCCAGAATAGTAATTGGGAACGGAACACAAGCATTTCCGACGTAAAATGACTAGAGGAATCGAATGCCGCAAGCAGAATTCAATTTCGAGGCTCCGTTCTTCTGAAAATCGCTCTTATATCCAAAACCTATGTTCCAGTATTCTGGCTCGAAGAATCATAATTGGGAACGGAACACATGCATTTCCGACGTAAAATGACTAGAGGAATCGAATGCCGCAAGCAGAATTCATACCCGAGACTCCGTTTGTCTGAAAATCGCTCCTATACCCAAAAACCTATCTTCCAGTATTCTGGCTCCCAGAATCGTAATCTGAAACGGAACACATGCATTTCCGACGTAAAATGACGAGTGGAATCGAATGACGCAAGCAGAATTCAAATCCGAGACTCCGTTTGTCAAATCGCTCCTATACCCAAAAACCTATCCTCCAGTATTCTGGCTCCCAGAATCGTAATTGGGAACGGAACACATGCATTTGCGACGTAAAATGACGAGAGGAATCGAATGCCGCAAGCAGAATTCAAATTCGAGGCTCCGTCCGTCTGAAAATCGCTCCTATATCCAAAACCTATCTTCCAGTATTCTGGCTCCCAGAATCGTAATCTGAAACGGAACACATGCATTTCCGACGTAAAATGACGAGTGGAATCGAATGACGCAAGCAGAATTCAAATCCGAGACTCCGTTTGTCTGAAAATCGCTCCTATACCCAAAAACATATCCTCCAGTATTCTGGCTCCCAGAATAGTAATTGGGAACGGAACACATGCATTTCCGACGTAAAATGACGAGAGGAACCGAATGCCGCAAGCAGAATACAAACCTGCGACTCCATTTGTCAAATCGCACCTATACCCAAAAACCTATCCTTCAGTATTCTGGCTCCCAGAATCGTAATTGGGAACGGAACACATGCATTTCCGACGTAAAATGACGAGAGGAATCGAATGCCGCAAGCAGAATACAAACCTGAGACTCCGTTTGTCAAATCGCTCCTATACCCAAAAACCTATCCTCCAGTATTCTGGCTCCCAGAATAGTAATTGGGAACGGAACACATGCATTTCCGACGTAAAATGACGAGAGGAACCGAATGCCGCAAGCAGAATACAAACCTGCGACTCCATTTGTCAAATCGCACCTATACCCAAAAACCTATCCTTCAGTATTCTGGCTCCCAGAATCGTAATTGGGAACGGAACACATGCATTTCCGACGTAAAATGACGAGAGGAATCGAATGCCGCAAGCAGAATACAAACCTGAGACTCCATTTGTCAAATCGCTCCTATACCCAAAAACCTATCCTGCAATATTCTGGCTCCCAGAATCGTAATTGGGAACGGAACACATGCATTTCCGACGTAAAATGACGAGAGGAATCGAATGCCGCAAGCAGAATTCAAATCCGAGGCTCCGTTCATTTGAAAATCGCTCCTATACCCAAAAACCTATCCTCCAGTATTCTGGCTCCCAGAATCGTAATCTGAAACGGAACACATGCATTTCCGACGTAAAATGACGAGTGGAATCGAATGACACAAGCAGAATTCAAATCCGAGACTCCGTTTGTCAAATCGCTCCTATACCCAAAAACCTGTCCTCCAGTATTCTGGCTCCCAGAATAGTAATTGGGAACGGAACACAAGCATTTCCGACGTAAAATGACTAGAGGAATCGAATGCCGCAAGCAGAATTCAATTTCGAGGCTCCGTTCTTCTGAAAATCGCTCTTATATCCAAAACCTATGTTCCAGTATTCTGGCTCGAAGAATCATAATTGGGAACGGAACACATGCATTTCCGACGTAAAATGACTAGAGGAATCGAATGCCGCAAGCAGAATTCATACCCGAGACTCCGTTTGTCTGAAAATCGCTCCTATACCCAAAAACCTATCTTCCAGTATTCTGGCTCCCAGAATCGTAATCTGAAACGGAACACATGCATTTCCGACGTAAAATGACGAGTGGAATCGAATGACGCAAGCAGAATTCAAATCCGAGACTCCGTTTGTCAAATCGCTCCTATACCCAAAAACCTATCCTCCAGTATTCTGGCTCCCAGAATCGTAATTGGGAACGGAACACATGCATTTGCGACGTAAAATGACGAGTGGAATCGAATGACACAAGCAGAATTCAAATCCGAGACTCCGTTTGTCAAATCGCTCCTATACCCAAAAACCTATCCTCCAGTATTCTGGCTCCCAGAATCGTAATTGGGAACGGAACACATGCATTTGCGACGTAAAATGACTAGAGGAATCGAATGCCGCAAGCAGAATTCAATTTCGAGGCTCCGTTCTTCTGAAAATCGCTCCTATATCCAAAACCTATCTTCCAGTATTCTGGCTCCCAGAATCGTAATCTGAAACGGAACACATGCATTTCCGACGTAAAATGACGAGTGGAATCGAATGACGCAAGCAGAATTCAAATCCGAGACTCCGTTTGTCTGAAAATCGCTCCTATACCCAAAAACATATCCTCCAGTATTCTGGCTCCCAGAATAGTAATTGGGAACGGAACACATGCATTTCCGACGTAAAATGACGAGAGGAATCGAATGCCGCAAGCAGAATTCAAACCCGAGACTCCGTTTGTCTGAAAATCGCTCCTATACCCAAAAACCTATCCTCCAGTATTCTGGCTCCCAGAATAGTAATTGGGAACGGAACACATGCATTTCCGACGTAAAATGACGAGAGGAATCGAATGCCGCAAGCATAATTCAAATCCGAGACTCCGTTTGTCAAATCGCTCCTATACCCAAAAACCTGTCCTCCAGTATTCCGGCTCCCAGAATCGTAATCTGAAACGGAACACATGCATTTCCGACGTAAAATGACGAGAGGAATCGTATGCCGCAAGCAGAATTCAAACCCGAGATTCCGTTTGTCTGAAAATCGCTCCTATACCCAAAAACCTATCCTCCAGTATTCTGGCTCCCAGAATAGTAATTGGGAACGGAACACATGCATTTCCGACGTAAAATGACGAGAGGAATCGAATGCCGCAAGCAGAATACAAACCTGCGACTCCATTTGTCAAATCGCACCTATACCCAAAAACCTATCCTTCAGTATTCTGGCTCCCAGAATCGTAATTGGGAACGGAACACATGCATTTCCGACGTAAAATGACGAGAGGAATCGAATGCCGCAAGCAGAATACAAACCTGAGACTCCGTTTGTCAAATCGCTCCTATACCCAAAAACCTATCCTCCAGTATTCTGGCTCCCAGAATAGTAATTGGGAACGGAACACATGCATTTCCGACGTAAAATGACGAGAGGAACCGAATGCCGCAAGCAGAATACAAACCTGCGACTCCATTTGTCAAATCGCACCTATACCCAAAAACCTATCCTTCAGTATTCTGGCTCCCAGAATAGTAATTGGGAACGGAACACATGCATTTGCGACGAGAAATGACGAGAGGAATCGAATGCCGCAAGCAGAATTCAAACCCGAGATTCCGTTTGTCTGAAAATCGCTCCTATATCCAAAACCTATCCTCCAGTATTCTGGCTCGAAGAATCGTAATTGGGAACGGAACACACGCATTTCCGACGTAAAATGACTAGAGGAATCGAATGCCGCAAGCAGAATTCAAACCCGAGACTCCGTTTGTCTGAAAATCGCTCCTATACCCAAAAACCTATCTTCCAGTATTCTGGCTCCCAGAATCGTAATCTGAAACGGAACACATGCATTTCCGACGTAAAATGACGAGTGGAATCGAATGACACAAGCAGAATTCAAATCCGAGACTCCGTTTGTCAAATCGCTCCTATACCCAAAAACCTGTCCTCCAGTATTCTGGCTCCCAGAATAGTAATTGGGAACGGAACACAAGCATTTCCGACGTAAAATGACTAGAGGAATCGAATGCCGCAAGCAGAATTCAATTTCGAGGCTCCGTTCTTCTGAAAATCGCTCCTATATCCAAAACCTATGTTCCAGTATTCTGGCTCGAAGAATCATAATTGGGAACGGAACACATGCATTTCCGTCGTAAAATGACTAGAGGAATCGAATGCCGCAAGCAGAATTCAAACCCGAGACTCCGTTTGTCTGAAAATCACTCCTATACCCAAAAACCTATCTTCCAGTATTCTGGCTCCCAGAATCGTAATCTGAAACGGAACACATGCATTTCCGACGTAAAATGACGAGTGGAATCGAATGACGCAAGCAGAATTCAAATCCGAGACTCCGTTTGTCAAATCGCTCCTATACCCAAAAACCTATCCTCCAGTATTCTGGCTCCCAGAATCGTAATTGGGAACGGAACACATGCATTTGCGACGTAAAATGACTAGAGGAATCGAATGCCGCAAGCAGAATTCAAATTCGAGGCTCCGTTCTTCTGAAAATCGCTCCTATATCCAAAACCTATCTTCCAGTATTCTGGCTCCCAGAATCGTAATCTGAAACGGAACACATGCATTTCCGACGTAAAATGACGAGAGGAATCGAATGACGCAAGCAGAATTCAAATCCGAGACTCCGTTTGTCTGAAAATCGCTCCTATACCCAAAAACATATCCTCCAGTATTCTGGCTCCCAGAATAGTAATTGGGAACGGAACACATGCATTTCCGACGTAAAATGACGAGAGGAATCGAATGCCGCAAGCAGAATTCAAACCCGAGATTCCGTTTGTCTGAAAATCGCTCCTATACCCAAAAACCTATCCTCCAGTATTCTGGCTCCCAGAATAGTAATTGGGAACGGAACACATGCATTTCCGACGTAAAATGACGAGAGGAATCGAATGCCGCAAGCATAATTCAAATCCGAGACTCCGTTTGTCAAATCGCTCCTATACCCAAAAACCTGTCCTCCAGTATTCCGGCTCCCAGAATCGTAATCTGAAACGGAACACATGCATTTCCGACGTAATATGACGAGAGGAATCGTATGCCGCAAGCAGAATTCAAACCCGAGATTCCGTTTGTCTGAAAATCGCTCCTATACCCAAAAACCTATCCTCCAGTATTCTGGCTCCCAGAATCGTAATTGGGAACGGAACACATGCATTTCCGACGTAAAATGACGAGAGGAACCGAATGCCGCAAGCAGAATACAAACCTGCGACTCCATTTGTCAAATCGCACCTATACCCAAAAACCTATCCTTCAGTATTCTGGCTCCCAGAATCGTAATTGGGAACGGAACACATGCATTTCCGACGTAAAATGACGAGAGGAATCGAATGCCGCAAGCAGAATACAAACCTGAGACTCCATTTGTCAAATCGCTCCTATACCCAAAAACCTATCCTTCAGTATTCTGGCTCCCAGAATCGTAATTGGGAACGGAACACATGCATTTGCGACGTAAAATGACGAGAGGAATCGAATGCCGCAAGCAGAATTCAAACCCGAGACTCAGTTTGTCTGAAAATCGCTCCTATACCCAAAAACCCATCCTCCAGTATTCTGGCTCCCAGAATAGTAATTGGGAACGGAACACATGCATTTGCGACGTAAAATGACGATAGTAATCGAATGCCGCAAGCAGAATTCAATTCCGAGGCTCCGTTCTTCTGAAAATCGCTCCTATATCCAAAACCTATCCTCCAGTATTCTGGCTCGAAGAATCGTAATTGGGAACGGAACACAGGCATTTCCGACGTAAAATGACGAGAGGAATCGAATGCCGCAAGCAAAATTCAAATCCGAGGCTCCGTTCTTCTGAAAATCGCTCCTGTATCCAAAACCTATCTTAAAGTATTCTGGCTCGAAGAATCATAATTGGCAACGGAACACATGCATTTCCGAAATAAAATGACGAGAGGAACCGAATGCCGCAAGCATAATTCAAATCCGAGACTCCGTTTGTCTGAAAATCGCTCCTATACCCAAAAACCTATCCTCCAGTATTCTGGCTCCCAGAATAGTAATTGGGAACGGAACACATGCATTTGCGACGAGAAATGACGAGAGGAATCGAATGCCGCAAGCAGAATTCAAACCCGAGACTCCGTTTGTCTGAAAATCGCTCCTATATCCAAAACCTATCCTCCAGTATTCTGGCTCGAAGAATCGTAATTGGGAACGGAACACACGCATTTCCGACGTAAAATGACTAGAGGAATCGAATGCCGCAAGCAGAATTCAAACCCGAGACTCCGTTTGTCTGAAAATCGCTCCTATACCCAAAAACCTATCGACCAGTATTCTGGCTCCCAGAATAGTAATTGGGAACGGAACAAATGCATTTCCGACGTAAAATGACGAGAGGAATCGAATGCCGCAAGCAGGATTCAAACCCGAGACTCCGTTTGTCTGAAAATCGCTCCTATACCCAAAAACCTATCTTAAAGTATTCTGGCTCGAAGAATCATAATTGGCAACGGAACACATGCATTTCCGAAATAAAATGGCGAGAGGAACCGAATGCCGCAAGCATAATTCAAATCCGAGACTCCGTTTGTCTGAAACTCGCTCCTATACCCAAAAACCTATCCTCCAGTATTCTGGCTCCCAGAATAGTAATTGGGAACGGAACACATGCATTTCCGACGTAAAATGACGAGAGGAACCGAATGCCGCAAGCAGAATACAAACCTGCGACTCCATTTGTCAAATCGCACCTATACCCAAAAACCTATCCTTCAGTATTCTGGCTCCCAGAATCGTAATTGGGAACGGAACACATGCATTTCCGACGTAAAATGACGAGAGGAATCGAATGCCGCAAGCAGAATACAAACCTGAGACTCCGTTTGTCAAATCGCTCCTATACCCAAAAACCTATCCTCCAGTATTCCGGCTCCCAGAATCGTAATCTGAAACGGAACACATGCATTTCCGACGTAAAATGACGAGAGGAATCGTATGCCGCAAGCAGAATTCAAACCCGAGATTCCGTTTGTCTGAAAATCGCTCCTATACCCAAAAACCTATCCTCCAGTATTCTGGCTCCCAGAATAGTAATTGGGAACGGAACACATGCATTTCCGACGTAAAATGACGAGAGGAACCGAATGCCGCAAGCAGAATACAAACCTGCGACTCCATTTGTCAAATCGCACCTATACCCAAAAACCTATCCTTCAGTATTCTGGCTCCCAGAATAGTAATTGGCAACGGAACACATGCATTTCCGAAATAAAATGACGAGAGGAACCGAATGCCGCAAGCATAATTCAAATCCGAGACTCCGTTTGTCTGAAACTCGCTCCTATACCCAAAAACCTATCCTCCAGTATTCTGGCTCCCAGAATAGTAATTGGGAACGGAACACATGCATTTCCGACGTAAAATGACGAGAGGAATCGAATGCCGCAAGCAGAATTCAAACCCGAGACTCAGTTTGTCTGAAAATCGCTCCTATACCCAAAAACTCATCCTCCAGTATTCTGGCTCCCAGAATAGTAATTGGGAACGGAACACATGCATTTGCGACGTAAAATGACGATAGTAATCGAATGCCGCAAGCAGAATTCAATTCCGAGGCTCCGTTCTTCTGAAAATCGCTCCTATATCCAAAACCTATCCTCCAGTATTCTGGCTCGCAGAATCGTAATTGGGAACGGAACACAGGCATTTCCGACGTAAAATGACTAGAGGAATCGAATGCCGCAAGCAGAATTCAAACCCGAGACTCCGTTTGTCTGAAAATCGCTCCTATACCCAAAAACCTATCCTCCAGTATTCTGGCTCCCAGAATAGTAATTGGGAACGGAACACATGCATTTGCGACGAGAAATGACGAGAGGAATCGAATGCCGCAAGCAGAATTCAAACCCGAGATTCCGTTTGTCTGAAAATCGCTCCTATATCCAAAACCTATCCTCCAGTATTCTGGCTCGAAGAATCGTAATTGGGAACGGAACACACGCATTTCCGACGTAAAATGACTAGAGGAATCGAATGCCGCAAGCAGAATTCAAACCCGAGACTCCGTTTGTCTGAAAATCGCTCCTATACCCAAAAACCTATCGTCCAGTATTCTGGCTCCCAGAATAGTAATTGGGAACGGAACAAATGCATTTCCGACGTAAAATGACGAGAGGAATCGAATGCCGCAAGCAGGATTCAAACCCGAGACTCCGTTTGTCTCAAAATCGCTCCTATACCCAAAAACCTATCTTAAAGTATTCTGGCTCGAAGAATCATAATTGGCAACGGAACACATGCATTTCCGAAATAAAATGACGAGAGGAACCGAATGCCGCAAGCATAATTCAAATCCGAGACTCCGTTTGTCTGAAACTCGCTCCTATACCCAAAAACCTATCCTCCAGTATTCTGGCTCCCAGAATAGTAATTGGGAACGGAACACATGCATTTGCGACGTAAAATGACGAGAGGAATCGAATGCCGCAAGCAGAATTCAAACCCGAGACTCCGTTTGTCTGAAAATCGCTCCTATACCCAAAAACCTATCCTCCAGTATTCTGGCTCCCAGAATAGTAATTGGGAACGGAACACATGCATTTCCGACGTAAAATGACGAGAGGAATCGAATGCCGCAAGCAGAATTCAAACCCGAGACTCCGTTTGTCTGAAAATCGCTCCTATACCCAAAAACTCATCCTCCAGTATTCTGGCTCCCAGAATAGTAATTGGGAACGGAACACATGCATTTGCGACGTAAAATGACGATAGTAATCGAATGCCGCAAGCAGAATTCAATTCCGAGGCTCCGTTCTTCTGAAAATCGCTCCTATATCCAAAACCTATCCTCCAGTATTCTGGCTCGAAGAATCGTAATTGGGAACGGAACACAGGCATTTCCGACGTAAAATGACGAGAGGAATCGAATGCCGCAAGCATAATTCAAATCCGAGACTCCGTTTGTCAAATCGCTCCTATACCCAAAAACCTGTCCTCCAGTATTCCGGCTCCCAGAATCGTAATCTGAAACGGAACACATGCATTTCCGACGTAATATGACGAGAGGAATCGTATGCCGCAAGCAGAATTCATACCCGAGACTCCGTTTGTCTGAAAATCACTCCTATACCCAAAAACCTATCTTCCAGTATTCTGGCTCCCAGAATCGTAATCTGAAACGGAACACATGCATTTCCGACGTAAAATGACGAGTGGAATCGAATGACGCAAGCAGAATTCAAATCCGAGACTCCGTTTGTCAAATCGCTCCTATACCCAAAAACCTATCCTCCAGTATTCTGGCTCCCAGAATCGTAATTGGGAACGGAACACATGCATTTGCGACGTAAAATGACTAGAGGAATCGAATGCCGCAAGCAGAATTCAATTTCGAGGCTCCGTTCTTCTGAAAATCGCTCCTATATCCAAAACCTATCTTCCAGTATTCTGGCTCCCAGAATCGTAATCTGAAACGGAACACATGCATTTCCGACGTAAAATGACGAGTGGAATCGAATGACGCAAGCAGAATTCAAATCCGAGACTCCGTTTGTCTGAAAATCGCTCCTATACCCAAAAACATATCCTCCAGTATTCTGGCTCCCAGAATAGTAATTGGGAACGGAACACATGCATTTCCGACGTAAAATGACGAGAGGAATCGAATGCCGCAAGCAGAATTCAAACCCGAGACTCCGTTTGTCTGAAAATCGCTCCTATACCCAAAAACCTATCCTCCAGTATTCTGGCTCCCAGAATCGTAATTGGGAACGGAACACATGCATTTCCGACGTAAAATGACGAGAGGAATCGAATGCCGCAAGCATAATTCAAATCCGAGACTCCGTTTGTCAAATCGCTCCTATACCCAAAAACCTGTCCTCCAGTATTCCGGCTCCCAGAATCGTAATCTGAAACGGAACACATGCATTTCCGACGTAATATGACGAGAGGAATCGTATGCCGCAAGCAGAATTCAAACCCGAGATTCCGTTTGTCTGAAAATCGCTCCTATACCCAAAAACCTATCCTCCAGTATTCTGGCTCCCAGAATAGTAATTGGGAACGGAACACATGCATTTCCGACGTAAAATGACGAGAGGAATCGAATGCCGCAAGCAGAATACAAACCTGCGACTCCATTTGTCAAATCGCACCTATACCCAAAAACCTATCCTTCAGTATTCTGGCTCCCAGAATCGTAATTGGGAACGGAACACATGCATTTCCGACGTAAAATGACGAGAGGAATCGAATGCCGCAAGCAGAATACAAACCTGAGACTCCATTTGTCAAATCGCTCCTATACCCAAAAACCTATCCTTCAGTATTCTGGCTCCCAGAATCGTAATTGGGAACGGAACACATGCATTTGCGACGTAAAATGACGAGAGGAATCGAATGCCGCAAGCAGAATTCAAATAAGAGGCTCCGTTCGTCTGAAAATCGCTCCTATACCCAAAAACTCATCCTCCAGTATTCTGGCTCCCAGAATAGTAATTGGGAACGGAACACATGCATTTGCGACGTAAAATGACGATAGTAATCGAATGCCGCAAGCAGAATTCAATTCCGAGGCTCCGTTCTTCTGAAAATCGCTCCTATATCCAAAACCTATCCTCCAGTATTCTGGCTCGAAGAATCGTAATTGGGAACGGAACACAGGCATTTCCGACGTAAAATGACGAGAGGAATCGAATGCCGCAAGCAAAATTCAAATCCGAGGCTCCGTTCTTCTGAAAATCGCTCCTGTATCCAAAACCTATCTTAAAGTATTCTGGCTCGAAGAATCATAATTGGCAACGGAACACATGCATTTCCGAAATAAAATGACGAGAGGAACCGAATGCCGCAAGCATAATTCAAATCCGAGACTCCGTTTGTCTGAAAATCGCTCCTATACCCAAAAACCTATCCTCCAGTATTCTGGCTCCCAGAATAGTAATTGGGAACGGAACACATGCATTTGCGACGAGAAATGACGAGAGGAATCGAATGCCGCAAGCAGAATTCAAACCCGAGATTCCGTTTGTCTGAAAATCGCTCCTATATCCAAAACCTATCCTCCAGTATTCTGGCTCGAAGAATCGTAATTGGGAACGGAACACACGCATTTCCGACGTAAAATGACTAGAGGAATCGAATGCCGCAAGCAGAATTCAAACCCGAGACTCCGTTTGTCTGAAAATCGCTCCTATACCCAAAAACCTATCGACCAGTATTCTGGCTCCCAGAATAGTAATTGGGAACGGAACAAATGCATTTCCGACGTAAAATGACGAGAGGAATCGAATGCCGCAAGCAGGATTCAAACCCGAGACTCCGTTTGTCTGAAAATCGCTCCTATACCCAAAAACCTATCTTAAAGTATTCTGGCTCGAAGAATCATAATTGGCAACGGAACACATGCATTTCCGAAATAAAATGGCGAGAGGAACCGAATGCCGCAAGCATAATTCAAATCCGAGACTCCGTTTGTCTGAAAATCGCTCCTATACCCAAAAACCTATCCTCCAGTATTCTGGCTCCCAGAATAGTAATTGGGAACGGAACACATGCATTTCCGACGTAAAATGACGAGAGGAACCGAATGCCGCAAGCAGAATACAAACCTGCGACTCCATTTGTCAAATCGCACCTATACCCAAAAACCTATCCTTCAGTATTCTGGCTCCCAGAATCGTAATTGGGAACGGAACACATGCATTTCCGACGTAAAATGACGAGAGGAATCGAATGCCGCAAGCAGAATACAAACCTGAGACTCCGTTTGTCAAATCGCTCCTATACCCAAAAACCTATCCTCCAGTATTCCGGCTCCCAGAATCGTAATCTGAAACGGAACACATGCATTTCCGACGTAAAATGACGAGAGGAATCGTATGCCGCAAGCAGAATTCAAACCCGAGATTCCGTTTGTCTGAAAATCGCTCCTATACCCAAAAACCTATCCTCCAGTATTCTGGCTCCCAGAATAGTAATTGGGAACGGAACACATGCATTTCCGACGTAAAATGACGAGAGGAACCGAATGCCGCAAGCAGAATACAAACCTGCGACTCCATTTGTCAAATCGCACCTATACCCAAAAACCTATCCTTCAGTATTCTGGCTCCCAGAATAGTAATTGGCAACGGAACACATGCATTTCCGAAATAAAATGACGAGAGGAACCGAATGCCGCAAGCATAATTCAAATCCGAGACTCCGTTTGTCTGAAACTCGCTCCTATACCCAAAAACCTATCCTCCAGTATTCTGGCTCCCAGAATAGTAATTGGGAACGGAACACATGCATTTCCGACGTAAAATGACGAGAGGAATCGAATGCCGCAAGCAGGATTCAAACCCGAGACTCCGTTTGTCTGAAAATCGCTCCTATACCCAAAAACCTATCTTAAAGTATTCTGGCTCGAAGAATCATAATTGGCAACGGAACACATGCATTTCCGAAATAAAATGGCGAGAGGAACCGAATGCCGCAAGCATAATTCAAATCCGAGACTCCGTTTGTCTGAAACTCGCTCCTATACCCAAAAACCTATCCTCCAGTATTCTGGCTCCCAGAATAGTAATTGGGAACGGAACACATGCATTTCCGACGTAAAATGACGAGAGGAACCGAATGCCGCAAGCAGAATACAAACCTGCGACTCCATTTGTCAAATCGCACCTATACCCAAAAACCTATCCTTCAGTATTCTGGCTCCCAGAATCGTAATTGGGAACGGAACACATGCATTTCCGACGTAAAATGACGAGAGGAATCGAATGCCGCAAGCAGAATACAAACCTGAGACTCCGTTTGTCAAATCGCTCCTATACCCAAAAACCTATCCTCCAGTATTCCGGCTCCCAGAATCGTAATCTGAAACGGAACACATGCATTTCCGACGTAAAATGACGAGAGGAATCGTATGCCGCAAGCAGAATTCAAACCCGAGATTCCGTTTGTCTGAAAATCGCTCCTATACCCAAAAACCTATCCTCCAGTATTCTGGCTCCCAGAATAGTAATTGGGAACGGAACACATGCATTTCCGACGTAAAATGACGAGAGGAACCGAATGCCGCAAGCAGAATACAAACCTGCGACTCCATTTGTCAAATCGCACCTATACCCAAAAACCTATCCTTCAGTATTCTGGCTCCCAGAATAGTAATTGGCAACGGAACACATGCATTTCCGAAATAAAATGACGAGAGGAACCGAATGCCGCAAGCATAATTCAAATCCGAGACTCCGTTTGTCTGAAACTCGCTCCTATACCCAAAAACCTATCCTCCAGTATTCTGGCTCCCAGAATAGTAATTGGGAACGGAACACATGCATTTCCGACGTAAAATGACGAGAGGAATCGAATGCCGCAAGCAGAATTCAAACCCGAGACTCAGTTTGTCTGAAAATCGCTCCTATACCCAAAAACTCATCCTCCAGTATTCTGGCTCCCAGAATAGTAATTGGGAACGGAACACATGCATTTGCGACGTAAAATGACGATAGTAATCGAATGCCGCAAGCAGAATTCAATTCCGAGGCTCCGTTCTTCTGAAAATCGCTCCTATATCCAAAACCTATCCTCCAGTATTCTGGCTCGAAGAATCGTAATTGGGAACGGAACACAGGCATTTCCGACGTAAAATGACTAGAGGAATCGAATGCCGCAAGCAGAATTCAAACCCGAGACTCCGTTTGTCTGAAAATCGCTCCTATACCCAAAAACCTATCCTCCAGTATTCTGGCTCCCAGAATAGTAATTGGGAACGGAACACATGCATTTGCGACGAGAAATGACGAGAGGAATCGAATGCCGCAAGCAGAATTCAAACCCGAGATTCCGTTTGTCTGAAAATCGCTCCTATATCCAAAACCTATCCTCCAGTATTCTGGCTCGAAGAATCGTAATTGGGAACGGAACACACGCATTTCCGACGTAAAATGACTAGAGGAATCGAATGCCGCAAGCAGAATTCAAACCCGAGACTCCGTTTGTCTGAAAATCGCTCCTATACCCAAAAACCTATCGTCCAGTATTCTGGCTCCCAGAATAGTAATTGGGAACGGAACAAATGCATTTCCGACGTAAAATGACGAGAGGAATCGAATGCCGCAAGCAGGATTCAAACCCGAGACTCCGTTTGTCTCAAAATCGCTCCTATACCCAAAAACCTATCTTAAAGTATTCTGGCTCGAAGAATCATAATTGGCAACGGAACACATGCATTTCCGAAATAAAATGACGAGAGGAACCGAATGCCGCAAGCATAATTCAAATCCGAGACTCCGTTTGTCTGAAACTCGCTCCTATACCCAAAAACCTATCCTCCAGTATTCTGGCTCCCAGAATAGTAATTGGGAACGGAACACATGCATTTGCGACGTAAAATGACGAGAGGAATCGAATGCCGCAAGCAGAATTCAAACCCGAGATTCCGTTTGTCTGAAAATCGCTCCTATACCCAAAAACCTATCCTCCAGTATTCTGGCTCCCAGAATAGTAATTGGGAACGGAACACATGCATTTCCGACGTAAAATGACGAGAGGAATCGAATGCCGCAAGCAGAATTCAAACCCGAGACTCAGTTTGTCTGAAAATCGCTCCTATACCCAAAAACTCATCCTCCAGTATTCTGGCTCCCAGAATAGTAATTGGGAACGGAACACATGCATTTGCGACGTAAAATGACGATAGTAATCGAATGCCGCAAGCAGAATTCAATTCCGAGGCTCCGTTCTTCTGAAAATCGCTCCTATATCCAAAACCTATCCTCCAGTATTCTGGCTCGAAGAATCGTAATTGGGAACGGAACACAGGCATTTCCGACGTAAAATGACGAGAGGAATCGAATGCCGCAAGCATAATTCAAATCCGAGACTCCGTTTGTCAAATCGCTCCTATACCCAAAAACCTGTCCTCCAGTATTCCGGCTCCCAGAATCGTAATCTGAAACGGAACACATGCATTTCCGACGTAATATGACGAGAGGAATCGTATGCCGCAAGCAGAATTCATACCCGAGACTCCGTTTGTCTGAAAATCACTCCTATACCCAAAAACCTATCTTCCAGTATTCTGGCTCCCAGAATCGTAATCTGAAACGGAACACATGCATTTCCGACGTAAAATGACGAGTGGAATCGAATGACGCAAGCAGAATTCAAATCCGAGACTCCGTTTGTCAAATCGCTCCTATACCCAAAAACCTATCCTCCAGTATTCTGGCTCCCAGAATCGTAATTGGGAACGGAACACATGCATTTGCGACGTAAAATGACTAGAGGAATCGAATGCCGCAAGCAGAATTCAATTTCGAGGCTCCGTTCTTCTGAAAATCGCTCCTATATCCAAAACCTATCTTCCAGTATTCTGGCTCCCAGAATCGTAATCTGAAACGGAACACATGCATTTCCGACGTAAAATGACGAGTGGAATCGAATGACGCAAGCAGAATTCAAATCCGAGACTCCGTTTGTCTGAAAATCGCTCCTATACCCAAAAACATATCCTCCAGTATTCTGGCTCCCAGAATAGTAATTGGGAACGGAACACATGCATTTCCGACGTAAAATGACGAGAGGAACCGAATGCCGCAAGCAGAATACAAACCTGCGACTCCATTTGTCAAATCGCACCTATACCCAAAAACCTATCCTTCAGTATTCTGGCTCCCAGAATCGTAATTGGGAACGGAACACATGCATTTCCGACGTAAAATGACGAGAGGAATCGAATGCCGCAAGCAGAATACAAACCTGAGACTCCATTTGTCAAATCGCTCCTATACCCAAAAACCTATCCTTCAGTATTCTGGCTCCCAGAATCGTAATTGGGAACGGAACACATGCATTTGCGACGTAAAATGACGAGAGGAATCGAATGCCGCAAGCAGAATTCAAACCCGAGACTCAGTTTGTCTGAAAATCGCTCCTATACCCAAAAACTCATCCTCCAGTATTCTGGCTCCCAGAATAGTAATTGGGAACGGAACACATGCATTTGCGACGTAAAATGACGATAGTAATCGAATGCCGCAAGCAGAATTCAATTCCGAGGCTCCGTTCTTCTGAAAATCGCTCCTATATCCAAAACCTATCCTCCAGTATTCTGGCTCGAAGAATCGTAATTGGGAACGGAACACAGGCATTTCCGACGTAAAATGACGAGAGGAATCGAATGCCGCAAGCAAAATTCAAATCCGAGGCTCCGTTCTTCTGAAAATCGCTCCTGTATCCAAAACCTATCTTAAAGTATTCTGGCTCGAAGAATCATAATTGGCAACGGAACACATGCATTTCCGAAATAAAATGACGAGAGGAACCGAATGCCGCAAGCATAATTCAAATCCGAGACTCCGTTTGTCTGAAAATCGCTCCTATACCCAAAAACCTATCCTCCAGTATTCTGGCTCCCAGAATAGTAATTGGGAACGGAACACATGCATTTGCGACGAGAAATGACGAGAGGAATCGAATGCCGCAAGCAGAATTCAAACCCGAGATTCCGTTTGTCTGAAAATCGCTCCTATATCCAAAACCTATCCTCCAGTATTCTGGCTCGAAGAATCGTAATTGGGAACGGAACACACGCATTTCCGACGTAAAATGACTAGAGGAATCGAATGCCGCAAGCAGAATTCAAACCCGAGACTCCGTTTGTCTGAAAATCGCTCCTATACCCAAAAACCTATCGACCAGTATTCTGGCTCCCAGAATAGTAATTGGGAACGGAACAAATGCATTTCCGACGTAAAATGACGAGAGGAATCGAATGCCGCAAGCAGGATTCAAACCCGAGACTCCGTTTGTCTGAAAATCGCTCCTATACCCAAAAACCTATCTTAAAGTATTCTGGCTCGAAGAATCATAATTGGCAACGGAACACATGCATTTCCGAAATAAAATGGCGAGAGGAACCGAATGCCGCAAGCATAATTCAAATCCGAGACTCCGTTTGTCTGAAACTCGCTCCTATACCCAAAAACCTATCCTCCAGTATTCTGGCTCCCAGAATAGTAATTGGGAACGGAACACATGCATTTCCGACGTAAAATGACGAGAGGAATCGAATGCCGCAAGCAGAATACAAACCTGCGACTCCATTTGTCAAATCGCACCTATACCCAAAAACCTATCCTTCAGTATTCTGGCTCCCAGAATCGTAATTGGGAACGGAACACATGCATTTCCGACGTAAAATGACGAGAGGAATCGAATGCCGCAAGCAGAATACAAACCTGAGACTCCGTTTGTCAAATCGCTCCTATACCCAAAAACCTATCCTCCAGTATTCCGGCTCCCAGAATCGTAATCTGAAACGGAACACATGCATTTCCGACGTAAAATGACGAGAGGAATCGTATGCCGCAAGCAGAATTCAAACCCGAGATTCCGTTTGTCTGAAAATCGCTCCTATACCCAAAAACCTATCCTCCAGTATTCTGGCTCCCAGAATAGTAATTGGGAACGGAACACATGCATTTCCGACGTAAAATGACGAGAGGAACCGAATGCCGCAAGCAGAATACAAACCTGCGACTCCATTTGTCAAATCGCACCTATACCCAAAAACCTATCCTTCAGTATTCTGGCTCCCAGAATAGTAATTGGCAACGGAACACATGCATTTCCGAAATAAAATGACGAGAGGAACCGAATGCCGCAAGCATAATTCAAATCCGAGACTCCGTTTGTCTGAAACTCGCTCCTATACCCAAAAACCTATCCTCCAGTATTCTGGCTCCCAGAATAGTAATTGGGAACGGAACACATGCATTTCCGACGTAAAATGACGAGAGGAATCGAATGCCGCAAGCAGAATTCAAACCCGAGACTCAGTTTGTCTGAAAATCGCTCCTATACCCAAAAACTCATCCTCCAGTATTCTGGCTCCCAGAATAGTAATTGGGAACGGAACACATGCATTTGCGACGTAAAATGACGATAGTAATCGAATGCCGCAAGCAGAATTCAATTCCGAGGCTCCGTTCTTCTGAAAATCGCTCCTATATCCAAAACCTATCCTCCAGTATTCTGGCTCGAAGAATCGTAATTGGGAACGGAACACAGGCATTTCCGACGTAAAATGACTAGAGGAATCGAATGCCGCAAGCAGAATTCAAACCCGAGACTCCGTTTGTCTGAAAATCGCTCCTATACCCAAAAACCTATCCTCCAGTATTCTGGCTCCCAGAATAGTAATTGGGAACGGAACACATGCATTTGCGACGTAAAATGACGATAGTAATCGAATGCCGCAAGCAGAATTCAATTCCGAGGCTCCGTTCTTCTGAAAATCGCTCCTATATCCAAAACCTATCCTCCAGTATTCTGGCTCGAAGAATCGTAATTGGGAACGGAACACAGGCATTTCCGACGTAAAATGACTAGAGGAATCGAATGCCGCAAGCAGAATTCAAACCCGAGACTCCGTTTGTCTGAAAATCGCTCCTATACCCAAAAACCTATCGTCCAGTATTCTGGCTCCCAGAATAGTAATTGGGAACGGAACACATGCATTTCCGACGTAAAATGACGAGAGGAATCGAATGCCGCAAGCAAAATTCAAATCCGAGGCTCCGTTCTTCTGAAAATCGCTCCTGTATCCAAAACCTATCTTAAAGTATTCTGGCTCGAAGAATCATAATTGGCAACGGAACACATGCATTTCCGAAATAAAATGACGAGAGGAACCGAATGCCGCAAACATAATTCAAATCCGAGACTCCGTTTGTCTGAAAATCGCTCCTATATCCAAAACCTATCCTCCAGTATTCTGGCTCCCAGAATAGTAATTGGGAACGGAACAAATGCATTTCCGACGTAAAATGACGAGAGGAATCGAATGCCGCAAGCAGGATTCAAACCCGAGACTCCGTTTGTCTGAAAATCGCTCCTATACCCAAAAACCTATCTTCCAGTAATCTGGCTCCCAGAATCGTAATCTGAAACGGAACACATGCATTTCCGACGTAAAATGACGAGTGGAATCGAATGACGCAAGCAGAATTCAAACCCGAGACTCAGTTTGTCTGAAAATCGCTCCTATACCCAAAAACTCATCCTCCAGTATTCTGGCTCCCAGAATAGTAATTGGGAACGGAACACATGCATTTCCGACGTAAAATGACGATAGTAATCGAATGCCGCAAGCAGAATTCAATTCCGAGGCTCCGTTCTTCTGAAAATCGCTCCTATATCCAAAACCTATCCTCCAGTATTCTGGCTCGAAGAATCGTAATTGGGAACGGAACACAGGCATTTCCGACGTAAAATGACTAGAGGAATCGAATGCCGCAAGCAGAATTCAAACCCGAGACTCCGTTTGTCTGAAAATCGCTCCTATACCCAAAAACCTATCGTCCAGTATTCTGGCTCCCAGAATAGTAATTGGGAACGGAACACATGCATTTCCGACGTAAAATGACGAGAGGAATCGAATGCCGCAAGCAGAATTCAAATCCGAGGCTCCGTTCTTCTGAAAATCGTTCCTGTATCCAAAACCTATCTTAAAGTATTCTGGCTCGAAGAATCATAATTGGCAACGGAACACATGCATTTCCGAAATAAAATGACGAGAGGAACCGAATGCCGCAAGCATAATTCAAACCCGAGACTCCGTTTGTCTGAAAATCGCTCCTATACCCAAAAACCTATCCTCCAGTATTCTGGCTCCCAGAATAGTAATTGGGAACGGAACACATGCATTTGCGACGAGAAATGACGAGAGGAATCGAATGCCGCAAGCAGAATTCAAACCCGAGATTCCGTTTGTCTGAAAATCGCTCCTATATCCAAAACCTATCCTCCAGTATTCTGGCTCCCAGAATAGTAATTGGGAACGGAACAAATGCATTTCCGACGTAAAATGACGAGAGGAATCGAATGCCGCAAGCAGGATTCAAACCCGAGACTCCGTTTGTCTGAAAATCGCTCCTATACCCAAAAACCTATCTTAAAGTATTCTGGCTCGAAGAATCATAATTGGCAACGGAACACATGCATTTCCGAAATAAAATGACGAGAGGAACCGAATGCCGCAAGCATAATTCAAATCCGAGACTCCGTTTGTCTGAAACTCGCTCCTATACCCAAAAACCTATCCTCCAGTATTCTGGCTCCCAGAATAGTAATTGGGAACGGAACACATGCATTTCCGACGTAAAATGACGAGAGGAATCGAATGCCGCAAGCAGAATTCAAACCCGAGACTCAGTTTGTCTGAAAATCGCTCCTATACCCAAAAACTCATCCTCCAGTATTCTGGCTCCCAGAATAGTAATTGGGAACGGAACACATGCATTTGCGACGTAAAATGACGATAGTAATCGAATGCCGCAAGCAGAATTCAATTCCGAGGCTCCGTTCTTCTGAAAATCGCTCCTATATCCAAAACCTATCCTCCAGTATTCTGGCTCGAAGAATCGTAATTGGGAACGGAACACAGGCATTTCCGACGTAAAATGACTAGAGGAATCGAATGCCGCAAGCAGAATTCAAACCCGAGACTCCATTTGTCAAATCGCTCCTATACCCAAAAACCTATCCTTCAGTATTCTGGCTCCCAGAATCGTAATTGGGAACGGAACACATGCATTTGCGACGTAAAATGACGAGAGGAATCGAATGCCGCAAGCAGAATTCAAACCCGAGACTCAGTTTGTCTGAAAATCGCTCCTATACCCAAAAACTCATCCTCCAGTATTCTGGCTCCCAGAATAGTAATTGGGAACGGAACACATGCATTTGCGACGTAAAATGACGATAGTAATCGAATGCCGCAAGCAGAATTCAATTCCGAGGCTCCGTTCTTCTGAAAATCGCTCCTATATCCAAAACCTATCCTCCAGTATTCTGGCTCGAAGAATCGTAATTGGGAACGGAACACAGGCATTTCCGACGTAAAATGACGAGAGGAATCGAATGCCGCAAGCAGAATACAAACCTGAGACTCCATTTGTCAAATCGCTCCTATACCCAAAAACCTATCCTTCAGTATTCTGGCTCCCAGAATAGTAATTGGGAACGGAACACATGCATTTCCGACGTAAAATGACGAGAGGAACCGAATGCCGCAAGCAGAATACAAACCTGCGACTCCATTTGTCAAATCGCACCTATACCCAAAAACCTATCCTTCAGTATTCTGGCTCCCAGAATCGTAATTGGGAACGGAACACATGCATTTCCGACGTAAAATGACGAGAGGAATCGAATGCCGCAAGCATAATTCAAATCCGAGACTCCGTTTGTCAAATCGCTCCTATATCCAAAACCTATCTTCCAGTATTCTGGCTCCCAGAATCGTAATCTGAAACGGAACACATGCATTTCCGACGTAAAATGACGAGTGGAATCGAATGACGCAAGCAGAATTCAAATCCGAGACTCCGTTTGTCTGAAAATCGCTCCTATACCCAAAAACATATCCTCCAGTATTCTGGCTCCCAGAATAGTAATTGGGAACGGAACACATGCATTTCCGACGTAAAATGACGAGAGGAATCGAATGCCGCAAGCAGAATTCAAACCCGAGATTCCGTTTGTCTGAAAATCGCTCCTATACCCAAAAACCTATCCTCCAGTATTCTGGCTCCCAGAATAGTAATTGGGAACGGAACACATGCATTTCCGACGTAAAATGACGAGAGGAATCGAATGCCGCAAGCATAATTCAAATCCGAGACTCCGTTTGTCAAATCGCTCCTATACCCAAAAACCTGTCCTCCAGTATTCCGGCTCCCAGAATCGTAATCTGAAACGGAACACATGCATTTCCGACGTAATATGACGAGAGGAATCGTATGCCGCAAGCAGAATTCAAACCCGAGATTCCGTTTGTCTGAAAATCGCTCCTATACCCAAAAACCTATCCTCCAGTATTCTGGCTCCCAGAATAGTAATTGGGAACGGAACACATGCATTTCCGACGTAAAATGACGAGAGGAACCGAATGCCGCAAGCAGAATACAAACCTGCGACTCCATTTGTCAAATCGCACCTATACCCAAAAACCTATCCTTCAGTATTCTGGCTCCCAGAATCGTAATTGGGAACGGAACACATGCATTTCCGACGTAAAATGACGAGAGGAATCGAATGCCGCAAGCAGAATACAAACCTGAGACTCCATTTGTCAAATCGCTCCTATACCCAAAAACCTATCCTTCAGTATTCTGGCTCCCAGAATCGTAATTGGGAACGGAACACATGCATTTGCGACGTAAAATGACGAGAGGAATCGAATGCCGCAAGCAGAATTCAAATCCGAGACTCAGTTTGTCTGAAAATCGCTCCTATACCCAAAAACTCATCCTCCAGTATTCTGGCTCCCAGAATAGTAATTGGGAACGGAACACATGCATTTGCGACGTAAAATGACGATAGTAATCGAATGCCGCAAGCAGAATTCAATTCCGAGGCTCCGTTCTTCTGAAAATCGCTCCTATATCCAAAACCTATCCTCCAGTATTCTGGCTCGAAGAATCGTAATTGGGAACGGAACACAGGCATTTCCGACGTAAAATGACGAGAGGAATCGAATGCCGCAAGCAAAATTCAAATCCGAGGCTCCGTTCTTCTGAAAATCGCTCCTGTATCCAAAACCTATCTTAAAGTATTCTGGCTCGAAGAATCATAATTGGCAACGGAACACATGCATTTCCGAAATAAAATGACGAGAGGAACCGAATGCCGCAAGCATAATTCAAATCCGAGACTCCGTTTGTCTGAAAATCGCTCCTATACCCAAAAACCTATCCTCCAGTATTCTGGCTCCCAGAATAGTAATTGGGAACGGAACACATGCATTTGCGACGAGAAATGACGAGAGGAATCGAATGCCGCAAGCAGAATTCAAACCCGAGATTCCGTTTGTCTGAAAATCGCTCCTATATCCAAAACCTATCCTCCAGTATTCTGGCTCGAAGAATCGTAATTGGGAACGGAACACACGCATTTCCGACGTAAAATGACTAGAGGAATCGAATGCCGCAAGCAGAATTCAAACCCGAGACTCCGTTTGTCTGAAAATCGCTCCTATACCCAAAAACCTATCGACCAGTATTCTGGCTCCCAGAATAGTAATTGGGAACGGAACAAATGCATTTCCGACGTAAAATGACGAGAGGAATCGAATGCCGCAAGCAGAATTCAAACCCGAGACTCCGTTTGTCTGAAAATCGCTCCTATACCCAAAAACCTATCTTAAAGTATTCTGGCTCGAAGAATCATAATTGGCAACGGAACACATGCATTTCCGAAATAAAATGACGAGAGGAACCGAATGCCGCAAGCATAATTCAAACCCGAGACTCCGTTTGTCTGAAACTCGCTCCTATACCCAAAAACCTATCCTCCAGTATTCTGGCTCCCAGAATAGTAATTGGGAACGGAACACATGCATTTCCGACGTAAAATGACGAGAGGAACCGAATGCCGCAAGCAGAATACAAACCTGCGACTCCATTTGTCAAATCGCACCTATACCCAAAAACCTATCCTTCAGTATTCTGGCTCCCAGAATCGTAATTGGGAACGGAACACATGCATTTCCGACGTAAAATGACGAGAGGAATCGAATGCCGCAAGCAGAATACAAACCTGAGACTCCGTTTGTCAAATCGCTCCTATACCCAAAAACCTATCCTCCAGTATTCCGGCTCCCAGAATCGTAATCTGAAACGGAACACATGCATTTCCGACGTAAAATGACGAGAGGAATCGTATGCCGCAAGCAGAATTCAAACCCGAGATTCCGTTTGTCTGAAAATCGCTCCTATACCCAAAAACCTATCCTCCAGTATTCTGGCTCCCAGAATAGTAATTGGGAACGGAACACATGCATTTCCGACGTAAAATGACGAGAGGAACCGAATGCCGCAAGCAGAATACAAACCTGCGACTCCATTTGTCAAATCGCACCTATACCCAAAAACCTATCCTTCAGTATTCTGGCTCCCAGAATCGTAATTGGGAACGGAACACATGCATTTCCGACGTAAAATGACGAGAGGAATCGAATGCCGCAAGCAGAATACAAACCTGAGACTCCATTTGTCAAATCGCTCCTATACCCAAAAACCTATCCTGTAATATTCTGTCTCCCAGAATCGTAATTGGGAACGGAACACATGCATTTCCGACGTAAAATGACGAGAGGAATCGAATGCCACAAGCAGAATTCAAATCCGAGGCTCCGTTCTTCTGAAAATCGCTCCTGTATCCAAAACCTATCTTAAAGTATTCTGGCTCGAAGAATCATAATTGGCAACGGAACACATGCATTTCCGAAATAAAATGACGAGAGGAACCGAATGCCGCAAGCATAATTCAAATCCGAGACTCCGTTTGTCTGAAACTCGCTCCTATACCCAAAAACCTATCCTCCAGTATTCTGGCTCCCAGAATAGTAATTGGGAACGGAACACATGCATTTGCGACGTAAAATGACGAGAGGAATCGAATGCCGCAAGCAGAATTCAAACCCGAGATTCCGTTTGTCTGAAAATCGCTCCTATATCCAAAACCTATCCTCCAGTATTCTGGCTCGAAGAATCGTAATTGGGAACGGAACACACGCATTTCCGACGTAAAATGACTAGAGGAATCGAATGCCGCAAGCAGAATTCAAACCCGAGACTCCGTTTGTCTGAAAATCGCTCCTATACCCAAAAACCTATCGTCCAGTATTCTGGCTCCCAGAATAGTAATTGGGAACGGAACAAATGCATTTCCGACGTAAAATGACGAGAGGAATCGAATGCCGCAAGCAGGATTCAAACCCGAGACTCCGTTTGTCTGAAAATCGCTCCTATACCCAAAAACCTATCTTAAAGTATTCTGGCTCGAAGAATCATAATTGGCAACGGAACACAAGCATTTCCGAAATAAAATGACGAGAGGAACCGAATGCCGCAAGCATAATTCAAATCCGAGACTCCGTTTGTCTGAAACTCGCTCCTATACCCAAAAACCTATCCTCCAGTATTCTGGCTCCCAGAATAGTAATTGGGAACGGAACACATGCATTTCCGACGTAAAATGACGAGAGGAATCGAATGCCGCAAGCAGAATTCAAACCCGAGACTCAGTTTGTCTGAAAATCGCTCCTATACCCAAAAACTCATCCTCCAGTATTCTGGCTCCCAGAATAGTAATTGGGAACGGAACACATGCATTTGCGACGTAAAATGACGATAGTAATCGAATGCCGCAAGCAGAATTCAATTCCGAGGCTCCGTTCTTCTGAAAATCGCTCCTATATCCAAAACCTATCCTCCAGTATTCTGGCTCGAAGAATCGTAATTGGGAACGGAACACAGGCATTTCCGACGTAAAATGACTAGAGGAATCGAATGCCGCAAGCAGAATTCAAACCCGAGACTCCGTTTGTCTGAAAATCGCTCCTATACCCAAAAACCTATCCTCCAGTATTCTGGCTCCCAGAATAGTAATTGGGAACGGAACACATGCATTTGCGACGAGAAATGACGAGAGGAATCGAATGCCGCAAGCAGAATTCAAACCCGAGATTCCGTTTGTCTGAAAATCGCTCCTATATCCAAAACCTATCCTCCAGTATTCTGGCTCGAAGAATCGTAATTGGGAACGGAACACACGCATTTCCGACGTAAAATGACTAGAGGAATCGAATGCCGCAAGCAGAATTCAAACCCGAGACTCCGTTTGTCTGAAAATCGCTCCTATACCCAAAAACCTATCGTCCAGTATTCTGGCTCCCAGAATAGTAATTGGGAACGGAACAAATGCATTTCCGACGTAAAATGACGAGAGGAATCGAATGCCGCAAGCAGGATTCAAACCCGAGACTCCGTTTGTCTGAAAATCGCTCCTATACCCAAAAACCTATCTTAAAGTATTCTGGCTCGAAGAATCATAATTGGCAACGGAACACATGCATTTCCGAAATAAAATGACGAGAGGAACCGAATGCCGCAAGCATAATTCAAATCCGAGACTCCGTTTGTCTGAAACTCGCTCCTATACCCAAAAACCTATCCTCCAGTATTCTGGCTCCCAGAATAGTAATTGGGAACGGAACACATGCATTTGCGACGTAAAATGACGAGAGGAATCGAATGCCGCAAGCAGAATTCAAACCCGAGATTCCGTTTGTCTGAAAATCGCTCCTATATCCAAAACCTATCCTCCAGTATTCTGGCTCGAAGAATCGTAATTGGGAACGGAACACACGCATGTCCGACGTAAAATGACTAGAGGAATCGAATGCCGCAAGCATAATTCAAATCCGAGACTCCGTTTGTCTGAAAATCGCTCCTATACCCAAAAACCTATCCTCCAGTATTCTGGCTCCCAGAATAGTAATTGGGAACGGAACACATGCATTTGCGACGAGAAATGACGAGAGGAATCGAATGCCGCAAGCAGAATTCATACCCGAGATTCCGTTTGTCTGAAAATCGCTCCTATATCCAAAACCTATCCTCCAGTATTCTGGCTCGAAGAATCGTAATTGGGAACGGAACACACGCATGTCCGACGTAAAATGACTAGAGGAATCGAATGCCGCAAGCAGAATTCAAACCCGAGACTCCGTTTGTCTGAAAATCGCTCCTATACCCAAAAACCTATCGTCCAGTATTCTGGCTCCCAGAATAGTAATTGGGAACGGAACAAATGCATTTCCGACGTAAAATGACGAGAGGAATCGAATGCCGCAAGCAGGATTCAAACCCGAGACTCCGTTTGTCTGAAAATCGCTCCTATACCCAAAAACCTATCTTAAAGTATTCTGGCTCGAAGAATCATAATTGGCAACGGAACACATGCATTTCCGAAATAAAATGACGAGAGGAACCGAATGCCGCAAGCATAATTCAAATCCGACACTCCGTTTGTCTGAAACTCGCTCCTATACCCAAAAACCTATCCTCCAGTATTCTGGCTCCCAGAATAGTAATTGGGAACGGAACACATGCATTTGCGACGTAAAATGACGAGAGGAATCGAATGCCGCAAGCAGAATTCAAACCTGAGATTCCGTTTGTCTGAAAATCGCTCCTATACCCAAAAACCTATCCTCCAGTATTCTGGCTCCCAGAATAGTAATTGGGAACGGAACACATGCATTTCCGACGTAAAATGACGAGAGGAATCGAATGCCGCAAGCATAATTCAAATCCGAGACTCCGTTTGTCTGAAAATCGCTCCTATACCCAAAAACTCATCCTCCAGTATTCTGGCTCCCAGAATAGTAACTGGGAACGGAACACATGCATTTGCGACGTAAAATGACGATAGTAATCGAATGCCGCAAGCAGAATTCAATTCCGAGGCTCCGTTCTTCTGAAAATCGCTCCTATATCCAAAACCTATCCTCCAGTATTCTGGCTCGAAGAATCGTAATTGGGAACGGAACACAGGCATTTCCGACGTAAAATGACTAGAGGAATCGAATGCCGCAAGCAGAATTCAAACCCGAGACTCCGTTTGTCTGAAAATCGCTCCTATACCCAAAAACCTATCGTCCAGTATTCTGGCTCCCAGAATAGTAATTGGGAACGGAACACATGCATTTCCGACGTAAAATGACGAGAGGAATCGAATGCCGCAAGCAGAATTCAAATCCGAGGCTCCGTTCGTCTGAAAATCGCTCCTGTATCCAAAACCTATCTTAAAGTATTCTGGCTCGAAGAATCATAATTGGGAACGGAACACATGCATTTCCGAAATAAAATGACGAGAGGAACCGAATGCCGCAAGCATAATTCAAATCCGAGACTCCGTTTGTCTGAAAATCGCTCCTATACCCAAAAACCTATCCTCCAGTATTCTGGCTCCCAGAATAGTAATTGGGAACGGAACACATGCATTTGCGACGAGAAATGACGAGAGGAATCGAATGCCGCAAGCAGAATTCAAACCCGAGATTCCGTTTGTCTGAAAATCGCTCCTATATCCAAAACCTATCCTCCAGTATTCTGGCTCCCAGAATAGTAATTGGGAACGGAACAAATGCATTTCCGACGTAAAATGACGAGAGGAATCGAATGCCGCAAGCAGAATTCAAACCCGAGACTCCGTTTGTCTGAAAATCGCTCCTATACCCAAAAACTCATCCTCCAGTATTCTGGCTCCCAGAATAGTAATTGGGAACGGAACACATGCATTTGCGACGTAAAATGACGATAGTAATCGAATGCCGCAAGCAGAATTCAATTCCGAGGCTCCGTTCTTCTGAAAATCGCTCCTATATCCAAAACCTATCCTCCAGTATTCTGGCTCGAAGAATCGTAATTGGGAACGGAACACAGGCATTTCCGACGTAAAATGACTAGAGGAATCGAATGCCGCAAGCAGAATTCAAACCCGAGACTCCGTTTGTCTGAAAATCGCTCCTATACCCAAAAACCTATCGTCCAGTATTCTGGCTCCCAGAATAGTAATTGGGAACGGAACACATGCATTTCCGACGTAAAATGACGAGAGGAATCGAATGCCGCAAGCAAAATTCAAATCCGAGCCTCCGTTCTTCTGAAAATCGTTCCTGTATCCAAAACCTATCTTAAAGTATTCTGGCTCGAAGAATCATAATTGGCAACGGAACACATGCATTTCCGAAATAAAATGACGAGAGGAACCGAATGCCGCAAGCATAATTCAAATCCGAGACTCCGTTTGTCTGAAAATCGCTCCTATACCCAAAAACCTATCCTCCAGTATTCTGGCTCCCAGAATAGTAATTGGGAACGGAACACATGCATTTGCGACGAGAAATGACGAGAGGAATCGAATGCCGCAAGCAGAATTCATACCCGAGATTCCGTTTGTCTGAAAATCGCTCCTATATCCAAAACCTATCCTCCAGTATTCTGGCTCGAAGAATCGTAATTGGGAACGGAACACACGCATTTCCGACGTAAAATGACTAGAGGAATCGAATGCCGCAAGCAGAATTCAAACCCGAGACTCCGTTTGTCTGAAACTCGCTCCTATACCCAAAAACCTATCCTCCAGTATTCTGGCTCCCAGAATAGTAATTGGGAACGGAACACATGCATTTGCGACGTAAAATGACGATAGTAATCGAATGCCGCAAGCAGAATTCAATTCCGAGGCTCCGTTCTTCTGAAAATCGCTCCTATATCCAAAACCTATCCTCCAGTATTCTGGCTCGAAGAATCGTAATTGGGAACGGAACACAGGCATTTCCGACGTAAAATGACGAGAGGAATCGAATGCCGCAAGCAAAATTCAAATCCGAGGCTCCGTTCTTCTGAAAATCGCTCCTGTATCCAAAACCTATCTTAAAGTATTCTGGCTCGAAGAATCATAATTGGCAACGGAACACATGCATTTCCGAAATAAAATGACGAGAGGAACCGAATGCCGCAAGCATAATTCAAATCCGAGACTCCGTTTGTCTGAAAATCGCTCCTATACCCAAAAACCTATCCTCCAGTATTCTGGCTCCCAGAATAGTAATTGGGAACGGAACACATGCATTTGCGACGAGAAATGACGAGAGGAATCGAATGCCGCAAGCAGAATTCAAACCCGAGATTCCGTTTGTCTGAAAATCGCTCCTATATCCAAAACCTATCCTCCAGTATTCTGGCTCGAAGAATCGTAATTGGGAACGGAACACACGCATTTCCGACGTAAAATGACTAGAGGAATCGAATGCCGCAAGCAGAATTCAAACCCGAGACTCCGTTTGTCTGAAAATCGCTCCTATACCCAAAAACCTATCGACCAGTATTCTGGCTCCCAGAATAGTAATTGGGAACGGAACAAATGCATTTCCGACGTAAAATGACGAGAGGAATCGAATGCCGCAAGCAGGATTCAAACCCGAGACTCCGTTTGTCTGAAAATCGCTCCTATACCCAAAAACCTATCTTAAAGTATTCTGGCTCGAAGAATCATAATTGGCAACGGAACACATGCATTTCCGAAATAAAATGACGAGAGGAACCGAATGCCGCAAGCATAATTCAAATCCGAGACTCCGTTTGTCTGAAACTCGCTCCTATACCCAAAAACCTATCCTCCAGTATTCTGGCTCCCAGAATAGTAATTGGGAACGGAACACATGCATTTCCGACGTAAAATGACGAGAGGAACCGAATGCCGCAAGCAGAATACAAACCTGCGACTCCATTTGTCAAATCGCACCTATACCCAAAAACCTATCCTTCAGTATTCTGGCTCCCAGAATCGTAATTGGGAACGGAACACATGCATTTCCGACGTAAAATGACGAGAGGAATCGAATGCCGCAAGCAGAATACAAACCTGAGACTCCGTTTGTCAAATCGCTCCTATACCCAAAAACCTATCCTCCAGTATTCCGGCTCCCAGAATCGTAATCTGAAACGGAACACATGCATTTCCGACGTAAAATGACGAGAGGAATCGTATGCCGCAAGCAGAATTCAAACCCGAGATTCCGTTTGTCTGAAAATCGCTCCTATACCCAAAAACCTATCCTCCAGTATTCTGGCTCCCAGAATAGTAATTGGGAACGGAACACATGCATTTCCGACGTAAAATGACGAGAGGAACCGAATGCCGCAAGCAGAATACAAACCTGCGACTCCATTTGTCAAATCGCACCTATACCCAAAAACCTATCCTTCAGTATTCTGGCTCCCAGAATCGTAATTGGGAACGGAACACATGCATTTCCGACGTAAAATGACGAGAGGAATCGAATGCCGCAAGCAGAATACAAACCTGAGACTCCATTTGTCAAATCGCTCCTATACCCAAAAACCTATCCTTCAGTATTCTGACTCCCAGCATCGTAATTAGGAACGGAACAGATGCACTTCCGACGTAAAATGACGAGAGGAATCGAATGCCACAAGCAGAATTCAAATCCGAGGCTCCGTTCTTCTGAAAATCGCTCCTGTATCCAAAACCTATCTTAAAGTATTCTGGCTCGAAGAATCATAATTGGCAACGGAACACATGCATTTCCGAAATAAAATGACGAGAGGAACCGAATGCCGCAAGCATAATTCAAATCCGAGACTCCGTTTGTCTGAAACTCGCTCCTATACCCAAAAACCTATCCTCCAGTATTCTGGCTCCCAGAATAGTAATTGGGAACGGAACACATGCATTTGCGACGTAAAATGACGAGAGGAATCGAATGCCGCAAGCAGAATTCAAACCCGAGATTCCGTTTGTCTGAAAATCGCTCCTATATCCAAAACCTATCCTCCAGTATTCTGGCTCGAAGAATCGTAATTGGGAACGGAACACACGCATTTCCGACGTAAAATGACTAGAGGAATCGAATGCCGCAAGCAGAATTCAAACCCGAGACTCCGTTTGTCTGAAAATCGCTCCTATACCCAAAAACCTATCGTCCAGTATTCTGGCTCCCAGAATAGTAATTGGGAACGGAACAAATGCATTTCCGACGTAAAATGACGAGAGGAATCGAATGCCGCAAGCAGGATTCAAACCCGAGACTCCGTTTGTCTGAAAATCGCTCCTATACCCAAAAACCTATCTTAAAGTATTCTGGCTCGAAGAATCATAATTGGCAACGGAACACAAGCATTTCCGAAATAAAATGACGAGAGGAACCGAATGCCGCAAGCATAATTCAAATCCGAGACTCCGTTTGTCTGAAACTCGCTCCTATACCCAAAAACCTATCCTCCAGTATTCTGGCTCCCAGAATAGTAATTGGGAACGGAACACATGCATTTCCGACGTAAAATGACGAGAGGAATCGAATGCCGCAAGCAGAATTCAAACCCGAGACTCAGTTTGTCTGAAAATCGCTCCTATACCCAAAAACTCATCCTCCAGTATTCTGGCTCCCAGAATAGTAATTGGGAACGGAACACATGCATTTGCGACGTAAAATGACGATAGTAATCGAATGCCGCAAGCAGAATTCAATTCCGAGGCTCCGTTCTTCTGAAAATCGCTCCTATATCCAAAACCTATCCTCCAGTATTCTGGCTCGAAGAATCGTAATTGGGAACGGAACACAGGCATTTCCGACGTAAAATGACTAGAGGAATCGAATGCCGCAAGCAGAATTCAAACCCGAGACTCCGTTTGTCTGAAAATCGCTCCTATACCCAAAAACCTATCCTCCAGTATTCTGGCTCCCAGAATAGTAATTGGGAACGGAACACATGCATTTGCGACGAGAAATGACGAGAGGAATCGAATGCCGCAAGCAGAATTCAAACCCGAGACTCCGTTTGTCTGAAAATCGCTCCTATATCCAAAACCTATCCTCCAGTATTCTGGCTCGAAGAATCGTAATTGGGAACGGAACACACGCATTTCCGACGTAAAATGACTAGAGGAATCGAATGCCGCAAGCAGAATTCAAACCCGAGACTCCGTTTGTCTGAAAATCGCTCCTATACCCAAAAACCTATCGTCCAGTATTCTGGCTCCCAGAATAGTAATTGGGAACGGAACAAATGCATTTCCGACGTAAAATGACGAGAGGAATCGAATGCCGCAAGCAGGATTCAAACCCGAGACTCCGTTTGTCTGAAAATCGCTCCTATACCCAAAAACCTATCTTAAAGTATTCTGGCTCGAAGAATCATAATTGGCAACGGAACACATGCATTTCCGAAATAAAATGACGAGAGGAACCGAATGCCGCAAGCATAATTCAAATCCGAGACTCCGTTTGTCTGAAACTCGCTCCTATACCCAAAAACCTATCCTCCAGTATTCTGGCTCCCAGAATAGTAATTGGGAACGGAACACATGCATTTGCGACGTAAAATGACGAGAGGAATCGAATGCCGCAAGCAGAATTCAAACCCGAGATTCCGTTTGTCTGAAAATCGCTCCTATATCCAAAACCTATCCTCCAGTATTCTGGCTCGAAGAATCGTAATTGGGAACGGAACACACGCATGTCCGACGTAAAATGACTAGAGGAATCGAATGCCGCAAGCATAATTCAAATCCGAGACTCCGTTTGTCTGAAAATCGCTCCTATACCCAAAAACCTATCCTCCAGTATTCTGGCTCCCAGAATAGTAATTGGGAACGGAACACATGCATTTGCGACGAGAAATGACGAGAGGAATCGAATGCCGCAAGCAGAATTCATACCCGAGATTCCGTTTGTCTGAAAATCGCTCCTATATCCAAAACCTATCCTCCAGTATTCTGGCTCGAAGAATCGTAATTGGGAACGGAACACACGCATGTCCGACGTAAAATGACTAGAGGAATCGAATGCCGCAAGCAGAATTCAAACCCGAGACTCCGTTTGTCTGAAAATCGCTCCTATACCCAAAAACCTATCGTCCAGTATTCTGGCTCCCAGAATAGTAATTGGGAACGGAACAAATGCATTTCCGACGTAAAATGACGAGAGGAATCGAATGCCGCAAGCAGGATTCAAACCCGAGACTCCGTTTGTCTGAAAATCGCTCCTATACCCAAAAACCTATCTTAAAGTATTCTGGCTCGAAGAATCATAATTGGCAACGGAACACATGCATTTCCGAAATAAAATGACGAGAGGAACCGAATGCCGCAAGCATAATTCAAATCCGACACTCCGTTTGTCTGAAACTCGCTCCTATACCCAAAAACCTATCCTCCAGTATTCTGGCTCCCAGAATAGTAATTGGGAACGGAACACATGCATTTGCGACGTAAAATGACGAGAGGAATCGAATGCCGCAAGCAGAATTCAAACCTGAGACTCCGTTTGTCTGAAAATCGCTCCTATACCCAAAAACCTATCCTCCAGTATTCTGGCTCCCAGAATAGTAATTGGGAACGGAACACATGCATTTCCGACGTAAAATGACGAGAGGAATCGAATGCCGCAAGCATAATTCAAATCCGAGACTCCGTTTGTCTGAAAATCGCTCCTATACCCAAAAACTCATCCTCCAGTATTCTGGCTCCCAGAATAGTAACTGGGAACGGAACACATGCATTTGCGACGTAAAATGACGATAGTAATCGAATGCCGCAAGCAGAATTCAATTCCGAGGCTCCGTTCTTCTGAAAATCGCTCCTATATCCAAAACCTATCCTCCAGTATTCTGGCTCGAAGAATCGTAATTGGGAACGGAACACAGGCATTTCCGACGTAAAATGACTAGAGGAATCGAATGCCGCAAGCAGAATTCAAACCCGAGACTCCGTTTGTCTGAAAATCGCTCCTATACCCAAAAACCTATCCTCCAGTATTCTGGCTCCCAGAATAGTAATTGGGAACGGAACACATGCATTTCCGACGTAAAATGACGAGAGTAATCGAATGCCGCAAGCAAAATTCAAATCCGAGGCTCCGTTCTTCTGAAAATCGCTCCTGTATCCAAAACCTATCTTACAGTATTCTGGCTCGAAGAATCATAATTGGCAACGGAACACATGCATTTCCGAAATAAAATGACGAGAGGAACCGAATGCCGCAAGCATAATTCAAATCCGAGACTCCGTTTGTCTGAAAATCGCTCCTATACCCAAAAACCTATCCTCCAGTATTCTGGCTCCCAGAATAGTAATTGGGAACGGAACACATGCATTTGCGACGAGAAATGACGAGAGGAATCGAATGCCGCAAGCAGAATTCAAACCCGAGACTCCGTTTGTCTGAAAATCGCTCCTATATCCAAAACCTATCCTCCAGTATTCTGGCTCCCAGAATAGTAATTGGGAACGGAACAAATGCATTTCCGACGTAAAATGACGAGAGGAATCGAATGCCGCAAGCAGGATTCAAACCCGAGACTCCGTTTGTCTGAAAATCGCT
Organism: Ectemnius lituratus; assembly: GCA_910593735.2. Classification (NCBI taxonomy): domain Eukaryota; kingdom Metazoa; phylum Arthropoda; class Insecta; order Hymenoptera; family Crabronidae; genus Ectemnius; species Ectemnius lituratus. Next base: position 2,010,527 of record CAJVAQ020000096.1, on the reverse strand, counting down.
CCTATACCCAAAAACTCATCCTCCAGTATTCTGGCTCCCAGAATAGTAATTGGGAACGGAACACATGCATTTGCGACGTAAAATGACGATAGTAATCGAATGCCGCAAGCAGAATTCAATTCCGAGGCTCCGTTCTTCTGAAAATCGCTCCTATATCCAAAACCTATCCTCCAGTATTCTGGCTCGAAGAATCGTAATTGGGAACGGAACACAGGCATTTCCGACGTAAAATGACTAGAGGAATCGAATGCCGCAAGCAGAATTCAAACCCGAGACTCCGTTTGTCTGAAAATCGCTCCTATACCCAAAAACCTATCGTCCAGTATTCTGGCTCCCAGAATAGTAATTGGGAACGGAACACATGCATTTCCGACGTAAAATGACGAGAGGAATCGAATGCCGCAAGCAAAATTCAAATCCGAGGCTCCGTTCTTCTGAAAATCGTTCCTGTATCCAAAACCTATCTTAAAGTATTCTGGCTCGAAGAATCATAATTGGCAACGGAACACATGCATTTCCGAAATAAAATGACGAGAGGAACCGAATGCCGCAAGCATAATTCAAATCCGAGACTCCGTTTGTCTGAAAATCGCTCCTATACCCAAAAACCTATCCTCCAGTATTCTGGCTCCCAGAATAGTAATTGGGAACGGAACACATGCATTTGCGACGAGAAATGACGAGAGGAATCGAATGCCGCAAGCAGAATTCATACCCGAGATTCCGTTTGTCTGAAAATCGCTCCTATATCCAAAACCTATCCTCCAGTATTCTGGCTCGAAGAATCGTAATTGGGAACGGAACACACGCATTTCCGACGTAAAATGACTAGAGGAATCGAATGCCGCAAGCAGAATTCAAACCCGAGACTCCGTTTGTCTGAAACTCGCTCCTATACCCAAAAACCTATCCTCCAGTATTCTGGCTCCCAGAATAGTAATTGGGAACGGAACACATGCATTTCCGACGTAAAATGACGAGAGGAATCGAATGCCGCAAGCAGAATTCAAACCCGAGACTCAGTTTGTCTGAAAATCGCTCCTATACCCAAAAACTCATCCTCCAGTATTCTGGCTCCCAGAATAGTAATTGGGAACGGAACACATGCATTTGCGACGTAAAATGACGATAGTAATCGAATGCCGCAAGCAGAATTCAATTCCGAGGCTCCGTTCTTCTGAAAATCGCTCCTATATCCAAAACCTATCCTCCAGTATTCTGGCTCGAAGAATCGTAATTGGGAACGGAACACAGGCATTTCCGACGTAAAATGACTAGAGGAATCGAATGCCGCAAGCAGAATTCAAACCCGAGACTCCGTTTGTCTGAAAATCGCTCCTATACCCAAAAACCTATCCTCCAGTATTCTGGCTCCCAGAATAGTAATTGGGAACGGAACACATGCATTTGCGACGAGAAATGACGAGAGGAATCGAATGCCGCAAGCAGAATTCAAACCCGAGATTCCGTTTGTCTGAAAATCGCTCCTATATCCAAAACCTATCCTCCAGTATTCTGGCTCGAAGAATCGTAATTGGGAACGGAACACACGCATTTCCGACGTAAAATGACTAGAGGAATCGAATGCCGCAAGCAGAATTCAAACCCGAGACTCCGTTTGTCTGAAAATCGCTCCTATACCCTAAAACCTATCGTCCAGTATTCTGGCTCCCAGAATAGTAATTGGGAACGGAACACATGCATTTGCGACGTAAAATGACGAGAGGAATCGAATGCCGCAAGCAGAATTCAAACCCGAGATTCCGTTTGTCTGAAAATCGCTCCTATACCCAAAAACCTATCCTCCAGTATTCTGGCTCCCAGAATAGTAATTGGGAACGGAACACATGCATTTCCGACGTAAAATGACGAGAGGAATCGAATGCCGCAAGCAGAATTCAAACCCGAGACTCAGTTTGTCTGAAAATCGCTCCTATACCCAAAAACTCATCCTCCAGTATTCTGGCTCCCAGAATAGTAATTGGGAACGGAACACATGCATTTGCGACGTAAAATGACGATAGTAATCGAATGCCGCAAGCAGAATTCAATTCCGAGGCTCCGTTCTTCTGAAAATCGCTCCTATATCCAAAACCTATCCTCCAGTATTCTGGCTCCCAGAATAGTAATTGGGAACGGAACACATGCATTTCCGACGTAAAATGACGAGAGGAATCGAATGCCGCAAGCAAAATTCAAATCCGAGGCTCCGTTCTTCTGAAAATCGCTCCTGTATCCAAAACCTATCTTAAAGTATTCTGGCTCGAAGAATCATAATTGGCAACGGAACACATGCATTTCCGAAATAAAATGACGAGAGGAACCGAATGCCGCAAACATAATTCAAATCCGAGACTCCGTTTGTCTGAAAATCGCTCCTATATCCAAAACCTATCCTCCAGTATTCTGGCTCCCAGAATAGTAATTGGGAACGGAACAAATGCATTTCCGACGTAAAATGACGAGAGGAATCGAATGCCGCAAGCAGGATTCAAACCCGAGACTCCGTTTGTCTGAAAATCGCTCCTATACCCAAAAACCTATCTTCCAGTAATCTGGCTCCCAGAATCGTAATCTGAAACGGAACACATGCATTTCCGACGTAAAATGACGAGTGGAATCGAATGACGCAAGCAGAATTCAAACCCGAGACTCAGTTTGTCTGAAAATCGCTCCTATACCCAAAAACTCATCCTCCAGTATTCTGGCTCCCAGAATAGTAATTGGGAACGGAACACATGCATTTGCGACGTAAAATGACGATAGTAATCGAATGCCGCAAGCAGAATTCAATTCCGAGGCTCCGTTCTTCTGAAAATCGCTCCTATACCCAAAAACCTATCGTCCAGTATTCTGGCTCCCAGAATAGTAATTGGGAACGGAACACATGCATTTCCGACGTAAAATGACGAGAGGAATCGAATGCCGCAAGCAAAATTCAAATCCGAGGCTCCGTTCTTCTGAAAATCGTTCCTGTATCCAAAACCTATCTTAAAGTATTCTGGCTCGAAGAATCATAATTGGCAACGGAACACATGCATTTCCGAAATAAAATGACGAGAGGAACCGAATGCCGCAAGCATAATTCAAATCCGAGACTCCGTTTGTCTGAAAATCGCTCCTATACCCAAAAACCTATCCTCCAGTATTCTGGCTCCCAGAATAGTAATTGGGAACGGAACACATGCATTTGCGACGAGAAATGACGAGAGGAATCGAATGCCGCAAGCAGAATTCAAACCCGAGATTCCGTTTGTCTGAAAATCGCTCCTATACCCAAAAACCTATCCTCCAGTATTCTGGCTCCCAGAATAGTAATTGGGAACGGAACAAATGCATTTCCGACGTAAAATGACGAGTGGAATCGAATGACGCAAGCAGAATTCAAACCCGAGACTCAGTTTGTCTGAAAATCGCTCCTATACCCAAAAACTCATCCTCCAGTATTCTGGCTCCCAGAATAGTAATTGGGAACGGAACACATGCATTTGCGACGTAAAATGACGATAGTAATCGAATGCCGCAAGCAGAATTCAATTCCGAGGCTCCGTTCTTCTGAAAATCGCTCCTATATCCAAAACCTATCCTCCAGTATTCTGGCTCGAAGAATCGTAATTGGGAACGGAACACATGCATTTGCGACGTAAAATGACGAGAGGAATCGAATGCCGCAAGCAGAATTCAAACCCGAGATTCCGTTAGTCTGAAAATCGCTCCTATACCCAAAAACCTATCCTCCAGTATTCTGGCTCCCAGAATAGTAATTGGGAACGGAACACATGCATTTCCGACGTAAAATGACGAGAGGAATCGAATGCCGCAAGCAGAATTCAAACCCGAGACTCAGTTTGTCTGAAAATCGCTCCTATACCCAAAAACTCATCCTCCAGTATTCTGGCTCCCAGAATAGTAATTGGGAACGGAACACATGCATTTGCGACGTAAAATGACGATAGTAATCGAATGCCGCAAGCAGAATTCAATTCCGAGGCTCCGTTCTTCTGAAAATCGCTCCTATATCCAAAACCTATCCTCCAGTATTCTGGCTCGAAGAATCGTAATTGGGAACGGAACACAGGCATTTCCGACGTAAAATGACTAGAGGAATCGAATGCCGCAAGCATAATTCAAATCCGAGACTCCGTTTGTCTGAAACTCGCTCCTATACCCAAAAACCTATCCTCCAGTATTCTGGCTCCCAGAATAGTAATTGGGAACGGAACACATGCATTTGCGACGTAAAATGACGAGAGGAATCGAATGCCGCAAGCAGAATTCAAACCCGAGATTCCGTTTGTCTGAAAATCGCTCCTATACCCAAAAACCTATCCTCCAGTATTCTGGCTCCCAGAATAGTAATTGGGAACGGAACACATGCATTTCCGACGTAAAATGACGAGAGGAATCGAATGCCGCAAGCAGAATTCAAACCCGAGACTCAGTTTGTCTGAAAATCGCTCCTATACCCAAAAACTCATCCTCCAGTATTCTGGCTCCCAGAATAGTAACTGGGAACGGAACACATGCATTTGCGACGTAAAATGACGATAGTAATCGAATGCCGCAAGCAGAATTCAATTCCGAGGCTCCGTTCTTCTGAAAATCGCTCCTATATCCAAAACCTATCCTCCAGTATTCTGGCTCGAAGAATCGTAATTGGGAACGGAACACAGGCATTTCCGACGTAAAATGACTAGAGGAATCGAATGCCGCAAGCAGAATTCAAACCCGAGACTCCGTTTGTCTGAAAATCGCTCCTATACCCAAAAACCTATCGTCCAGTATTCTGGCTCCCAGAATAGTAATTGGGAACGGAACACATGCATTTCCGACGTAAAATGACGAGAGGAATCGAATGCCGCAAGCAAAATTCAAATCCGAGGCTCCGTTCTTCTGAAAATCGCTCCTGTATCCAAAACCTATCTTAAAGCATTCTGGCTCGAAGAATCATAATTGGCAACGGAACACATGCATTTCCGAAATAAAATGACGAGAGGAACCGAATGCCGCAAGCATAATTCAAATCCGAGACTCCGTTTGTCTGAAAATCGCTCCTATACCCAAAAACCTATCCTCCAGTATTCTGGCTCCCAGAATAGTAATTGGGAACGGAACACATGCATTTGCGACGAGAAATGACGAGAGGAATCGAATGCCGCAAGCAGAATTCAAACCCGAGATTCCGTTTGTCTGAAAATCGCTCCTATATCCAAAACCTATCCTCCAGTATTCTGGCTCCCAGAATAGTAATTGGGAACGGAACAAATGCATTTCCGACGTAAAATGACGAGAGGAATCGAATGCCGCAAGCAGGATTCAAACCCGAGACTCCGTTTGTCTGAAAATCGCTCCTATACCCAAAAACCTATCTTCCAGTAATCTGGCTCCCAGAATCGTAATCTGAAACGGAACACATGCATTTCCGACGTAAAATGACGAGTGGAATCGAATGACGCAAGCAGAATTCAAACCCGAGACTCAGTTTGTCTGAAAATCGCTCCTATACCCAAAAACTCATCCTCCAGTATTCTGGCTCCCAGAATAGTAATTGGGAACGGAACACATGCATTTGCGACGTAAAATGACGATAGTAATCGAATGCCGCAAGCAGAATTCAATTCCGAGGCTCCGTTCTTCTGAAAATCGCTCCTATATCCAAAACCTATCCTCCAGTATTCTGGCTCGAAGAATCGTAATTGGGAACGGAACACAGGCATTTCCGACGTAAAATGACTAGAGGAATCGAATGCCGCAAGCAGAATTCAAACCCGAGACTCCGTTTGTCTGAAAATCGCTCCTATACCCAAAAACCTATCGTCCAGTATTCTGGCTCCCAGAATAGTAATTGGGAACGGAACACATGCATTTCCGACGTAAAATGACGAGAGGAATCGAATGCCGCAAGCAAAATTCAAATCCGAGGCTCCGTTCTTCTGAAAATCGTTCCTGTATCCAAAACCTATCTTAAAGTATTCTGGCTCGAAGAATCATAATTGGCAACGGAACACATGCATTTCCGAAATAAAATGACGAGAGGAACCGAATGCCGCAAGCATAATTCAAATCCGAGACTCCGTTTGTCTGAAAATCGCTCCTATACCCAAAAACCTATCCTCCAGTATTCTGGCTCCCAGAATAGTAATTGGGAACGGAACACATGCATTTCCGACGTAAAATGACGAGAGGAATCGAATGCCGCAAGCAAAATTCAAATCCGAGGCTCCGTTCTTCTGAAAATCGTTCCTGTATCCAAAACCTATCTTAAAGTATTCTGGCTCGAAGAATCATAATTGGCAACGGAACACATGCATTTCCGAAATAAAATGACGAGAGGAACCGAATGCCGCAAGCATAATTCAAATCCGAGACTCCGTTTGTCTGAAAATCGCTCCTATACCCAAAAACCTATCCTCCAGTATTCTGGCTCCCAGAATAGTAATTGGGAACGGAACACATGCATTTGCGACGAGAAATGACGAGAGGAATCGAATGCCGCAAGCAGAATTCATACCCGAGATTCCGTTTGTCTGAAAATCGCTCCTATATCCAAAACCTATCCTCCAGTATTCTGGCTCGAAGAATCGTAATTGGGAACGGAACACACGCATGTCCGACGTAAAATGACTAGAGGAATCGAATGCCGCAAGCATAATTCAAATCCGAGACTCCGTTTGTCTGAAAATCGCTCCTATACCCAAAAACCTATCCTCCAGTATTCTGGCTCCCAGAATAGTAATTGGGAACGGAACACATGCATTTGCGACGAGAAATGACGAGAGGAATCGAATGCCGCAAGCAGAATTCATACCCGAGATTCCGTTTGTCTGAAAATCGCTCCTATATCCAAAACCTATCCTCCAGTATTCTGGCTCGAAGAATCGTAATTGGGAACGGAACACACGCATGTCCGACGTAAAATGACTAGAGGAATCGAATGCCGCAAGCAGAATTCAAACCCGAGACTCCGTTTGTCTGAAAATCGCTCCTATACCCAAAAACCTATCGTCCAGTATTCTGGCTCCCAGAATAGTAATTGGGAACGGAACAAATGCATTTCCGACGTAAAATGACGAGAGGAATCGAATGCCGCAAGCAGGATTCAAACCCGAGACTCCGTTTGTCTGAAAATCGCTCCTATACCCAAAAACCTATCTTAAAGTATTCTGGCTCGAAGAATCATAATTGGCAACGGAACACATGCATTTCCGAAATAAAATGACGAGAGGAACCGAATGCCGCAAGCATAATTCAAATCCGACACTCCGTTTGTCTGAAACTCGCTCCTATACCCAAAAACCTATCCTCCAGTATTCTGGCTCCCAGAATAGTAATTGGGAACGGAACACATGCATTTGCGACGTAAAATGACGAGAGGAATCGAATGCCGCAAGCAGAATTCAAACCTGAGATTCCGTTTGTCTGAAAATCGCTCCTATACCCAAAAACCTATCCTCCAGTATTCTGGCTCCCAGAATAGTAATTGGGAACGGAACACATGCATTTCCGACGTAAAATGACGAGAGGAATCGAATGCCGCAAGCATAATTCAAATCCGAGACTCCGTTTGTCTGAAAATCGCTCCTATACCCAAAAACTCATCCTCCAGTATTCTGGCTCCCAGAATAGTAACTGGGAACGGAACACATGCATTTGCGACGTAAAATGACGATAGTAATCGAATGCCGCAAGCAGAATTCAATTCCGAGGCTCCGTTCTTCTGAAAATCGCTCCTATATCCAAAACCTATCCTCCAGTATTCTGGCTCGAAGAATCGTAATTGGGAACGGAACACAGGCATTTCCGACGTAAAATGACTAGAGGAATCGAATGCCGCAAGCAGAATTCAAACCCGAGACTCCGTTTGTCTGAAAATCGCTCCTATACCCAAAAACCTATCGTCCAGTATTCTGGCTCCCAGAATAGTAATTGGGAACGGAACACATGCATTTCCGACGTAAAATGACGAGAGGAACCGAATGCCGCAAGCAAAATTCAAATCCGAGGCTCCGTTCTTCTGAAAATCGCTCCTGTATCCAAAACCTATCTTAAAGTATTCTGGCTCGAAGAATCATAATTGGCAACGGAACACATGCATTTCCGAAATAAAATGACGAGAGGAACCGAATGCCGCAAGCATAATTCAAATCCGAGACTCCGTTTGTCTGAAAATCGCTCCTATACCCAAAAACCTATCCTCCAGTATTCTGGCTCCCAGAATAGTAATTGGGAACGGAACACATGCATTTGCGACGAGAAATGACGAGAGGAATCGAATGCCGCAAGCAGAATTCAAACCCGAGATTCCGTTTGTCTGAAAATCGCTCCTATATCCAAAACCTATCCTCCAGTATTCTGGCTCCCAGAATAGTAATTGGGAACGGAACAAATGCATTTCCGACGTAAAATGACGAGAGGAATCGAATGCCGCAAGCAGGATTCAAACCCGAGACTCCGTTTGTCTGAAAATCGCTCCTATACCCAAAAACTCATCCTCCAGTATTCTGGCTCCCAGAATAGTAATTGGGAACGGAACACATGCATTTGCGACGTAAAATGACGATAGTAATCGAATGCCGCAAGCAGAATTCAATTCCGAGGCTCCGTTCTTCTGAAAATCGCTCCTATATCCAAAACCTATCCTCCAGTATTCTGGCTCGAAGAATCGTAATTGGGAACGGAACACAGGCATTTCCGACGTAAAATGACTAGAGGAATCGAATGCCGCAAGCAGAATTCAAACCCGAGACTCCGTTTGTCTGAAAATCGCTCCTATACCCAAAAACCTATCGTCCAGTATTCTGGCTCCCAGAATAGTAATTGGGAACGGAACACATGCATTTCCGACGTAAAATGACGAGAGGAATCGAATGCCGCAAGCAAAATTCAAATCCGAGGCTCCGTTCTTCTGAAAATCGTTCCTGTATCCAAAACCTATCTTAAAGTATTCTGGCTCGAAGAATCATAATTGGCAACGGAACACATGCATTTCCGAAATAAAATGACGAGAGGAACCGAATGCCGCAAGCATAATTCAAAGCCGAGACTCCGTTTGTCTGAAAATCGCTCCTATACCCAAAAACCTATCCTCCAGTATTCTGGCTCCCAGAATAGTAATTGGGAACGGAACACATGCATTTGCGACGAGAAATGACGAGAGGAATCGAATGCCGCAAGCAGAATTCATACCCGAGATTCCGTTTGTCTGAAAATCGCTCCTATATCCAAAACCTATCCTCCAGTATTCTGGCTCGAAGAATCGTAATTGGGAACGGAACACACGCATTTCCGACGTAAAATGACTAGAGGAATCGAATGCCGCAAGCAGAATTCAAACCCGAGACTCCGTTTGTCTGAAAATCGCTCCTATACCCAAAAACCTATCGTCCAGTATTCTGGCTCCCAGAATAGTAATTGGGAACGGAACAAATGCATTTCCGACGTAAAATGACGAGAGGAATCGAATGCCGCAAGCAGGATTCAAACCCGAGACTCCGTTTGTCTGAAAATCGCTCCTATACCCAAAAACCTATCTTAAAGTATTCTGGCTCGAAGAATCATAATTGGCAACGGAACACATGCATTTCCGAAATAAAATGACGAGAGGAACCGAATGCCGCAAGCATAATTCAAATCCGAGACTCCGTTTGTCTGAAACTCGCTCCTATACCCAAAAACCTATCCTCCAGTATTCTGGCTCCCAGAATAGTAATTGGGAACGGAACACATGCATTTGCGACGTAAAATGACGAGAGGAATCGAATGCCGCAAGCAGAATTCAAACCTGAGATTCCGTTTGTCTGAAAATCGCTCCTATACCCAAAAACCTATCTTAAAGTATTCTGGCTCGAAGAATCATAATTGGCAACGGAACACATGCATTTCCGAAATAAAATGACGAGAGGAACCGAATGCCGCAAGCATAATTCAAATCCGAGACTCCGTTTGTCTGAAAATCGCTCCTATACCCAAAAACTCATCCTCCAGTATTCTGGCTCCCAGAATAGTAATTGGGAACGGAACACATGCATTTGCGACGTAAAATGACGATAGTAATCGAATGCCGCAAGCAGAATTCAATTCCGAGGCTCCGTTCTTCTGAAAATCGCTCCTATATCCAAAACCTATCCTCCAGTATTCTGGCTCGAAGAATCGTAATTGGGAACGGAACACAGGCATTTCCGACGTAAAATGACTAGAGGAATCGAATGCCGCAAGCAGAATTCAAACCCGAGACTCCGTTTGTCTGAAAATCGCTCCTATACCCAAAAACCTATCGTCCAGTATTCTGGCTCCCAGAATAGTAATTGGGAACGGAACAAATGCATTTCCGACGTAAAATGACGAGAGGAATCGAATGCCGCAAGCAGGATTCAAACCCGAGACTCCGTTTGTCTGAAAATCGCTCCTATACCCAAAAACCTATCTTAAAGTATTCTGGCTCGAAGAATCATAATTGGCAACGGAACACATGCATTTCCGAAATAAAATGACGAGAGGAACCGCATGCCGCAAGCATAATTCAAATCCGAGACTCCGTTTGTCTGAAACTCGCTCCTATACCCAAAAACCTATCCTCCAGTATTCTGGCTCCCAGAATAGTAATTGGGAACGGAACACATGCATTTGCGACGTAAAATGACGAGAGGAATCGAATGCCGCAAGCAGAATTCAAACCTGAGATTCCGTTTGTCTGAAAATCGCTCCTATACCCAAAAACCTATCTTAAAGTATTCTGGCTCGAAGAATCATAATTGGCAACGGAACACATGCATTTCCGAAATAAAATGACGAGAGGAACCGAATGCCGCAAGCATAATTCAAATCCGAGACTCCGTTTGTCTGAAAATCGCTCCTATACCCAAAAACTCATCCTCCAGTATTCTGGCTCCCAGAATAGTAATTGGGAACGGAACACATGCATTTGCGACGTAAAATGACGATAGTAATCGAATGCCGCAAGCAGAATTCAATTCCGAGGCTCCGTTCTTCTGAAAATCGCTCCTATATCCAAAACCTATCCTCCAGTATTCTGGCTCGAAGAATCGTAATTGGGAACGGAACACAGGCATTTCCGACGTAAAATGACTAGAGGAATCGAATGCCGCAAGCAGAATTCAAACCCGAGACTCCGTTTGTCTGAAAATCGCTCCTATACCCAAAAACCTATCGTCCAGTATTCTGGCTCCCAGAATAGTAATTGGGAACGGAACACATGCATTTGCGACGTAAAATGACGATAGTAATCGAATGCCGCAAGCAAAATTCAAATCCGAGGCTCCGTTCTTCTGAAAATCGCTCCTGTATCCAAAACCTATCTTAAAGTATTCTGGCTCGAAGAATCATAATTGGCAACGGAACACATGCATTTCCGAAATAAAATGACGAGAGGAACCGAATGCCGCAAGCATAATTCAAATCCGAGACTCCGTTTGTCTGAAAATCGCTCCTATACCCAAAAACCTATCCTCCAGTATTCTGGCTCGAAGAATCGTAATTGGGAACGGAACACAGGCATTTCCGACGTAAAATGACTAGAGGAATCGAATGCCGCAAGCAGAATTCAAACCCGAGACTCCGTTTGTCTGAAAATCGCTCCTATACCCAAAAACCTATCGTCCAGTATTCTGGCTCCCAGAATAGTAATTGGGAACGGAACACATGCATTTCCGACGTAAAATGACGAGAGGAATCGAATGCCGCAAGCAAAATTCAAATCCGAGGCTCCGTTCTTCTGAAAATCGCTCCTATATCCAAAACCTATCTTCCAGTATTCTGGCTCCCAGAATCGTAATCTGAAACGGAACACATGCATTTCCGACGTAAAATGACGAGTGGAATCGAATGACGCAAGCAGAATTCAAATCCTAGACTCCGTTTGTCTGAAAATCGCTCCTATACCCAAAAACATATCCTCCAGTATTCTGGCTCCCAGAATAGTAATTGGGAACGGAACACATGCATTTCCGACGTAAAATGACGAGAGGAATCGAATGTCGCAAGCAGAATTCAAACCCGAGACTCCGTTTGTCTGAAAATCGCTCCTATACCCAAAAACCTATCCTCCAGTATTCTGGCTCCCAGAATAGTAATTGGGAACGGAACACATGCATTTCCGACGTAAAATGACGAGAGGAATCGAATGCCGCAAGCAGAATTCAAACCCGAGACTCAGTTTGTCTGAAAATCGCTCCTATACCCAAAAACTCATCCTCCAGTATTCTGGCTCCCAGAATAGTAATTGGGAACGGAACACATGCATTTGCGACGTAAAATGACGATAGTAATCGAATGCCGCAAGCAGAATTCAATTCCGAGGCTCCGTTCTTCTGAAAATCGCTCCTATATCCAAAACCTATCCTCCAGTATTCTGGCTCGAAGAATCGTAATTGGGAACGGAACACAGGCATTTCCGACGTAAAATGACTAGAGGAATCGAATGCCGCAAGCAGAATTCAAACCCGAGACTCCGTTTGTCTGAAAATCGCTCCTATACCCAAAAACCTATCCTCCAGTATTCTGGCTCCCAGAATAGTAATTGGGAACGGAACACATGCATTTGCGACGAGAAATGACGAGAGGAATCGAATGCCGCAAGCAGAATTCAAATCCGAGGCTCCGTTCATTTGAAAATCGCTCCTATACCCAAAAACCTATCCTCCAGTATTCTGGCTCCCAGCATCGTAATTGGGAACGGAACACATGCATTTCCGACGTAAAATGACGAGAGGAATCGAATGCCGCAAGCAGAATTCAAACCCGAGACTCAGTTTGTCTGAAAATCGCTCCTATACCCAAAAACTCATCCTCCAGTATTCTGGCTCCCAGAATAGTAATTGGGAACGGAACACATGCATTTGCGACGTAAAATGACGATAGTAATCGAATGCCGCAAGCAGAATTCAATTCCGAGGCTCCGTTCTTCTGAAAATCGCTCCTATATCCAAAACCTATCCTCCAGTATTCTGGCTCGAAGAATCGTAATTGGGAACGGAACACAGGCATTTCCGACGTAAAATGACTAGAGGAATCGAATGCCGCAAGCAGAATTCAAACCCGAGACTCCGTTTGTCTGAAAATCGCTCCTATACCCAAAAACCTATCCTCCAGTATTCTGGCTCCCAGAATAGTAATTGGGAACGGAACACATGCATTTGCGACGAGAAATGACGAGAGGAATCGAATGCCGCAAGCAGAATTCAATTTCGAGGCTCCGTTCTTCTGAAAATCGCTCCTATATCCAAAACCTATCTTCCAGTATTCTGGCTCCCAGAATCGTAATCTGAAACGGAACACATGCATTTCCGACGTAAAATGACGAGTGAAATCGAATGACGCAAGCAGAATTCAAACCCGAGACTCCGTTTGTCTGAAAATCGCTCCTATACCCAAAAACCTATCTTCCAGTATTCTGGCTCCCAGAATCGTAATCTGAAACGGAACACATGCATTTCCGACGTAAAATGACGAGTGGAATCGAATGACGCAAGCAGATTTCAAATCCGAGACTCCGTTTGTCTGAAAATCGCTCCTATACCCAAAAACCTATCTTAAAGTATTCTGGCTCGAAGAATCATAATTGGCAACGGAACACATGCATTTCCGAAATAAAATGACGAGAGGAACCGAATGCCGCAAGCATAATTCAAATCCGAGACTCCGTTTGTCTGAAAATCGCTCCTATACCCAAAAACTCATCCTCCAGTATTCTGGCTCCCAGAATAGTAATTGGGAACGGAACACATGCATTTGCGACGTAAAATGACGATAGTAATCGAATGCCGCAAGCAGAATTCAATTCCGAGGCTCCGTTCTTCTGAAAATCGCTCCTATATCCAAAACCTATCCTCCAGTATTCTGGCTCGAAGAATCGTAATTGGGAACGGAACACAGGCATTTCCGACGTAAAATGACTAGAGGAATCGAATGCCGCAAGCAGAATTCAAACCCGAGACTCCGTTTGTCTGAAAATCGCTCCTATACCCAAAAACCTATCGTCCAGTATTCTGGCTCCCAGAATAGTAATTGGGAACGGAACAAATGCATTTCCGACGTAAAATGACGAGAGGAATCGAATGCCGCAAGCAGGATTCAAACCCGAGACTCCGTTTGTCTGAAAATCGCTCCTATACCCAAAAACCTATCTTAAAGTATTCTGGCTCGAAGAATCATAATTGGCAACGGAACACATGCATTTCCGAAATAAAATGACGAGAGGAACCGCATGCCGCAAGCATAATTCAAATCCGAGACTCCGTTTGTCTGAAACTCGCTCCTATACCCAAAAACCTATCCTCCAGTATTCTGGCTCCCAGAATAGTAATTGGGAACGGAACACATGCATTTGCGACGTAAAATGACGAGAGGAATCGAATGCCGCAAGCAGAATTCAAACCTGAGATTCCGTTTGTCTGAAAATCGCTCCTATACCCAAAAACCTATCTTAAAGTATTCTGGCTCGAAGAATCATAATTGGCAACGGAACACATGCATTTCCGAAATAAAATGACGAGAGGAACCGAATGCCGCAAGCATAATTCAAATCCGAGACTCCGTTTGTCTGAAAATCGCTCCTATACCCAAAAACTCATCCTCCAGTATTCTGGCTCCCAGAATAGTAATTGGGAACGGAACACATGCATTTGCGACGTAAAATGACGATAGTAATCGAATGCCGCAAGCAGAATTCAATTCCGAGGCTCCGTTCTTCTGAAAATCGCTCCTATATCCAAAACCTATCCTCCAGTATTCTGGCTCGAAGAATCGTAATTGGGAACGGAACACAGGCATTTCCGACGTAAAATGACTAGAGGAATCGAATGCCGCAAGCAGAATTCAAACCCGAGACTCCGTTTGTCTGAAAATCGCTCCTATACCCAAAAACCTATCGTCCAGTATTCTGGCTCCCAGAATAGTAATTGGGAACGGAACACATGCATTTGCGACGTAAAATGACGATAGTAATCGAATGCCGCAAGCAAAATTCAAATCCGAGGCTCCGTTCTTCTGAAAATCGCTCCTGTATCCAAAACCTATCTTAAAGTATTCTGGCTCGAAGAATCATAATTGGCAACGGAACACATGCATTTCCGAAATAAAATGACGAGAGGAACCGAATGCCGCAAGCATAATTCAAATCCGAGACTCCGTTTGTCTGAAAATCGCTCCTATACCCAAAAACCTATCCTCCAGTATTCTGGCTCGAAGAATCGTAATTGGGAACGGAACACAGGCATTTCCGACGTAAAATGACTAGAGGAATCGAATGCCGCAAGCAGAATTCAAACCCGAGACTCCGTTTGTCTGAAAATCGCTCCTATACCCAAAAACCTATCGTCCAGTATTCTGGCTCCCAGAATAGTAATTGGGAACGGAACACATGCATTTCCGACGTAAAATGACGAGAGGAATCGAATGCCGCAAGCAGAATTCAAATCCGAGGCTCCGTTCTTCTGAAAATCGCTCCTATATCCAAAACCTATCTTCCAGTATTCTGGCTCCCAGAATCGTAATCTGAAACGGAACACATGCATTTCCGACGTAAAATGACGAGTGGAATCGAATGACGCAAGCAGAATTCAAATCCTAGACTCCGTTTGTCTGAAAATCGCTCCTATACCCAAAAACATATCCTCCAGTATTCTGGCTCCCAGAATAGTAATTGGGAACGGAACACATGCATTTCCGACGTAAAATGACGAGAGGAATCGAATGTCGCAAGCAGAATTCAAACCCGAGATTCCGTTTGTCTGAAAATCGCTCCTATACCCAAAAACCTATCCTCCAGTATTCTGGCTCCCAGAATAGTAATTGGGAACGGAACACATGCATTTCCGACGTAAAATGACGAGAGGAATCGAATGCCGCAAGCAGAATTCAAACCCGAGACTCAGTTTGTCTGAAAATCGCTCCTATACCCAAAAACTCATCCTCCAGTATTCTGGCTCCCAGAATAGTAATTGGGAACGGAACACATGCATTTGCGACGTAAAATGACGATAGTAATCGAATGCCGCAAGCAGAATTCAATTCCGAGGCTCCGTTCTTCTGAAAATCGCTCCTATATCCAAAACCTATCCTCCAGTATTCTGGCTCGAAGAATCGTAATTGGGAACGGAACACAGGCATTTCCGACGTAAAATGACTAGAGGAATCGAATGCCGCAAGCAGAATTCAAACCCGAGACTCCGTTTGTCTGAAAATCGCTCCTATACCCAAAAACCTATCCTCCAGTATTCTGGCTCCCAGAATAGTAATTGGGAACGGAACACATGCATTTGCGACGTAAAATGACGAGAGGAATCGAATGCCGCAAGCAGAATTCAAATCCGTGGCTCCGTTCATCTGAAAATCGCTCCTATACCCAAAAACCTATCCTCCAGTATTCTGGCTCCCAGCATCGTAATTGGGAACGGAACACATGCATTTCCGACGTAAAATGACGAGAGGAATCGAATGCCGCAAGCAGAATTCGAATCCGAGACTCCGTTTGTCTGAAAATCGCTCCTATACCCAAAAACTCATCCTCCAGTATTCTGGCTCCCAGAATAGTAATTGGGAACGGAACACATGCATTTGCGACGTAAAATGACGATAGTAATCGAATGCCGCAAGCAGAATTCAATTCCGAGGCTCCGTTCTTCTGAAAATCGCTCCTATATCCAAAACCTATCCTCCAGTATTCTGGCTCGAAGAATCGTAATTGGGAACGGAACACAGGCATTTCCGACGTAAAATGACTAGAGGAATCGAATGCCGCAAGCAGAATTCAAACCCGAGACTCCGTTTGTCTGAAAATCGCTCCTATACCCAAAAACCTATCCTCCAGTATTCTGGCTCCCAGAATAGTAATTGGGAACGGAACACATGCATTTGCGACGAGAAATGACGAGAGGAATCGAATGCCGCAAGCAGAATTCAATTTCGAGGCTCCGTTCTTCTGAAAATCGCTCCTATATCCAAAACCTATCTTCCAGTATTCTGGCTCCCAGAATCGTAATCTGAAACGGAACACATGCATTTCCGACGTAAAATGACGAGTGAAATCGAATGACGCAAGCAGAATTCAAACCCGAGACTCCGTTTGTCTGAAAATCGCTCCTATACCCAAAAACCTATCTTCCAGTATTCTGGCTCCCAGAATCGTAATCTGAAACGGAACACATGCATTTCCGACGTAAAATGACGAGTGGAATCGAATGACGCAAGCAGATTTCAAATCCGAGACTCCGTTTGTCTGAAAATCGCTCCTATACCCAAAAACCTATCCTCCAGTATTCTGGCTCCCAGAATAGTAATTGGGAACGGAACACATGCATTTCCGACGTAAAATGACGAGAGGAATCGAATGCCGCAAGCATAATTCAAATCCGAGACTCCGTTTGTCAAATCGCTCCTATACCCAAAAACCTATCCTCCAGTATTCCGGCTCCCAGAATCGTAATCTGAAACGGAACACATGCATTTCCGACGTAAAATGACGAGAGGAATCGTATGCCGCAAGCAGAATTCAAACCCGAGATTCCGTTTGTCTGAAAATCGCTCCTATACCCAAAAACCTATCCTCCAGTATTCTGGCTCCCAGAATAGTAATTGGGAACGGAACACATGCATTTCCGACGTAAAATGACGAGAGGAACCGAATGCCGCAAGCAGAATACAAACCTGCGACTCCATTTGTCAAATCACACCTATACCCAAAAACCTATCCTTCAGTATTCTGGCTCCCAGAATCGTAATTGGGAACGGAACACATGCATTTCCGACGTAAAATGACGAGAGGAATCGAATGCCGCAAGCAGAATACAAACCTGAGACTCCATTTGTCAAATCGCTCCTATACCCAAAAACCTATCCTTCAGTATTCTGGCTCCCAGAATCGTAATTGGGAACGGAACACATGCATTTCCGACGTAAAATGACGAGAGGAATCGAATGCCGCAAGCAAAATTCAAATCCGAGGCTCCGTTCTTCTGAAAATCGCTCCTGTATCCAAAACCTATCTTAAAGTATTCTGGCTCGAAGAATCATAATTGGCAACGGAACACATGCATTTCCGAAATAAAATGACGAGAGGAACCGAATGCCGCAAGCATAATTCAAATCCGAGACTCCGTTTGTCTGAAAATCGCTCCTATACCCAAAAACCTATCCTCCAGTATTCTGGCTCCCAGAATAGTAATTGGGAACGGAACACATGCATTTGCGACGTAAAATGACGAGAGGAATCGAATGCCGCAAGCAGAATTCAAACCCGAGATTCCGTTTGTCTGAAAATCGCTCCTATACCCAAAAACCTATCCTCCAGTATTCTGGCTCCCAGAATAGTAATTGGGAACAGAACACATGCATTTCCGACGTAAAATGACGAGAGGAATCGAATGCCGCAAGCAGAATTCAAACCCGAGACTCAGTTTGTCTGAAAATCGCTCCTATACCCAAAAACTCATCCTCCAGTATTCTGGCTCCCAGAATAGTAATTGGGAACGGAACACATGCATTTGCGACGTAAAATGACGATAGTAATCGAATGCCGCAAGCAGAATTCAATTCCGAGGCTCCGTTCTTCTGAAAATCGCTCCTATATCCAAAACCTATCCTCCAGTATTCTGGCTCGAAGAATCGTAATTGGGAACGGAACACATGCATTTCCGACGTAAAATGACGAGAGGAATCGAATGCCGCAAGCAGAATACAAACCTGAGACTCCATTTGTCAAATCGCTCCTATACCCAAAAACCTATCGTCCAGTATTCTGGCTCCCAGAATAGTAATTGGGAACGGAACAAATGCATTTCCGACGTAAAATGACGAGAGGAATCGAATGCCGCAAGCAGGATTCAAACCCGAGACTCCGTTTGTCTGAAAATCGCTCCTATACCCAAAAACCTATCTTAAAGTATTCTGGCTCGAAGAATCATAATTGGCAACGGAACACATGCATTTCCGAAATAAAATGACGAGAGGAACCGCATGCCGCAAGCATAATTCAAATCCGAGACTCCGTTTGTCTGAAACTCGCTCCTATACCCAAAAACCTATCCTCCAGTATTCTGGCTCCCAGAATAGTAATTGGGAACGGAACACATGCATTTGCGACGTAAAATGACGAGAGGAATCGAATGCCGCAAGCAGAATTCAAACCTGAGATTCCGTTTGTCTGAAAATCGCTCCTATACCCAAAAACCTATCTTAAAGTATTCTGGCTCGAAGAATCATAATTGGCAACGGAACACATGCATTTCCGAAATAAAATGACGAGAGGAACCGAATGCCGCAAGCATAATTCAAATCCGAGACTCCGTTTGTCTGAAAATCGCTCCTATACCCAAAAACTCATCCTCCAGTATTCTGGCTCCCAGAATAGTAATTGGGAACGGAACACATGCATTTGCGACGTAAAATGACGATAGTAATCGAATGCCGCAAGCAGAATTCAATTCCGAGGCTCCGTTCTTCTGAAAATCGCTCCTATATCCAAAACCTATCCTCCAGTATTCTGGCTCGAAGAATCGTAATTGGGAACGGAACACAGGCATTTCCGACGTAAAATGACTAGAGGAATCGAATGCCGCAAGCAGAATTCAAACCCGAGACTCCGTTTGTCTGAAAATCGCTCCTATACCCAAAAACCTATCGTCCAGTATTCTGGCTCCCAGAATAGTAATTGGGAACGGAACACATGCATTTGCGACGTAAAATGACGATAGTAATCGAATGCCGCAAGCAAAATTCAAATCCGAGGCTCCGTTCTTCTGAAAATCGCTCCTGTATCCAAAACCTATCTTAAAGTATTCTGGCTCGAAGAATCATAATTGGCAACGGAACACATGCATTTCCGAAATAAAATGACGAGAGGAACCGAATGCCGCAAGCATAATTCAAATCCGAGACTCCGTTTGTCTGAAAATCGCTCCTATACCCAAAAACCTATCCTCCAGTATTCTGGCTCGAAGAATCGTAATTGGGAACGGAACACAGGCATTTCCGACGTAAAATGACTAGAGGAATCGAATGCCGCAAGCAGAATTCAAACCCGAGACTCCGTTTGTCTGAAAATCGCTCCTATACCCAAAAACCTATCGTCCAGTATTCTGGCTCCCAGAATAGTAATTGGGAACGGAACACATGCATTTCCGACGTAAAATGACGAGAGGAATCGAATGCCGCAAGCAAAATTCAAATCCGAGGCTCCGTTCTTCTGAAAATCGCTCCTATATCCAAAACCTATCTTCCAGTATTCTGGCTCCCAGAATCGTAATCTGAAACGGAACACATGCATTTCCGACGTAAAATGACGAGTGGAATCGAATGACGCAAGCAGAATTCAAATCCTAGACTCCGTTTGTCTGAAAATCGCTCCTATACCCAAAAACATATCCTCCAGTATTCTGGCTCCCAGAATAGTAATTGGGAACGGAACACATGCATTTCCGACGTAAAATGACGAGAGGAATCGAATGTCGCAAGCAGAATTCAAACCCGAGATTCCGTTTGTCTGAAAATCGCTCCTATACCCAAAAACCTATCCTCCAGTATTCTGGCTCCCAGAATAGTAATTGGGAACGGAACACATGCATTTCCGACGTAAAATGACGAGAGGAATCGAATGCCGCAAGCAGAATTCAAACCCGAGACTCAGTTTGTCTGAAAATCGCTCCTATACCCAAAAACTCATCCTCCAGTATTCTGGCTCCCAGAATAGTAATTGGGAACGGAACACATGCATTTGCGACGAGAAATGACGAGAGGAATCGAATGCCGCAAGCAGAATTCAATTTCGAGGCTCCGTTCTTCTGAAAATCGCTCCTATATCCAAAACCTATCTTCCAGTATTCTGGCTCCCAGAATCGTAATCTGAAACGGAACACATGCATTTCCGACGTAAAATGACGAGTGAAATCGAATGACGCAAGCAGAATTCAAACCCGAGACTCCGTTTGTCTGAAAATCGCTCCTATACCCAAAAACCTATCTTCCAGTATTCTGGCTCCCAGAATCGTAATCTGAAACGGAACACATGCATTTCCGACGTAAAATGACGAGTGGAATCGAATGACGCAAGCAGAATTCAAATCCGAGACTCCGTTTGTCTGAAAATCGCTCCTATACCCAAAAACCTATCCTCCAGTATTCTGGCTCCCAGAATAGTAATTGGGAACGGAACACATGCATTTCCGACGTAAAATGACGAGAGGAATCGAATGCCGCAAGCATAATTCAAATCCGAGACTCCGTTTGTCAAATCGCTCCTATACCCAAAAACCTATCCTCCAGTATTCCGGCTCCCAGAATCGTAATCTGAAACGGAACACATGCATTTCCGACGTAAAATGACGAGAGGAATCGTATGCCACAAGCAGAATTCAAACCCGAGATTCCGTTTGTCTGAAAATCGCTCCTATACCCAAAAACCTATCCTCCAGTATTCTGGCTCCCAGAATAGTAATTGGGAACGGAACACATGCATTTCCGACGTAAAATGACGAGAGGAACCGAATGCCGCAAGCAGAATACAAACCTGCGACTCCATTTGTCAAATCACACCTATACCCAAAAACCTATCCTTCAGTATTCTGGCTCCCAGAATCGTAATTGGGAACGGAACACATGCATTTCCGACGTAAAATGACGAGAGGAATCGAATGCCGCAAGCAGAATACAAACCTGAGACTCCATTTGTCAAATCGCTCCTATACCCAAAAACCTATCCTTCAGTATTCTGGCTCCCAGAATCGTAATTGGGAACGGAACACATGCATTTCCGACGTAAAATGACGAGAGGAATCGAATGCCGCAAGCAAAATTCAAATCCGAGGCTCCGTTCTTCTGAAAATCGCTCCTGTATCCAAAACCTATCTTAAAGTATTCTGGCTCGAAGAATCATAATTGGCAACGGAACACATGCATTTCCGAAATAAAATGACGAGAGGAACCGAATGCCGCAAGCATAATTCAAATCCGAGACTCCGTTTGTCTGAAAATCGCTCCTATACCCAAAAACCTATCCTCCAGTATTCTGGCTCCCAGAATAGTAATTGGGAACGGAACACATGCATTTGCGACGTAAAATGACGAGAGGAATCGAATGCCGCAAGCAGAATTCAAACCCGAGACTCCGTTTGTCTGAAAATCGCTCCTATACCCAAAAACCTATCCTCCAGTATTCTGGCTCCCAGAATAGTAATTGGGAACAGAACACATGCATTTCCGACGTAAAATGACGAGAGGAATCGAATGCCGCAAGCAGAATTCAAACCCGAGACTCCGTTTGTCTGAAAATCGCTCCTATACCCAAAAACTCATCCTCCAGTATTCTGGCTCCCAGAATAGTAATTGGGAACGGAACACATGCATTTGCGACGTAAAATGACGATAGTAATCGAATGCCGCAAGCAGAATTCAATTCCGAGGCTCCGTTCTTCTGAAAATCGCTCCTATATCCAAAACCTATCCTCCAGTATTCTGGCTCGAAGAATCGTAATTGGGAACGGAACACATGCATTTCCGACGTAAAATGACGAGAGGAATCGAATGCCGCAAGCAGAATACAAACCTGAGACTCCATTTGTCAAATCGCTCCTATACCCAAAAACCTATCGTCCAGTATTCTGGCTCCCAGAATAGTAATTGGGAACGGAACACATGCATTTCCGACGTAAAATGACGAGAGGAATCGAATGCCGCAAGCAGGATTCAAACCCGAGACTCCGTTTGTCTGAAAATCGCTCCTATACCCAAAAACCTATCTTCCAGTATTCTGGCTCCCAGAATCGTAATCTGAAACGGAACACATGCATTTCCGACGTAAAATGACGAGTGGAATCGAATGACACAAGCAGAATTCAAATCCGAGACTCCGTTTGTCAAATCGCTCCTATACCCAAAAACCTGTCCTCCAGTATTCTGACTCCCAGAATAGTAATTGGGAACGGAACACAAGCATTTCCGACGTAAAATGACTAGAGGAATCGAATGCCGGAAGCAGAATTCAATTTCGAGGCTCCGTTCTTCTGAAAATCGCTCCTATATCCAAAACCTATCTTCCAGTATTCTGGCTCCCAGAATCGTAATCTGAAACGGAACACATGCATTTCCGACGTAAAATGACGAGTGGAATCGAATGACGCAAGCAGAATTCAAATCCTAGACTCCGTTTGTCTGAAAATCGCTCCTATACCCAAAAACATATCCTCCAGTATTCTGGCTCCCAGAATAGTAATTGGGAACGGAACACATGCATTTCCGACGTAAAATGACGAGAGGAATCGAATGTCGCAAGCAGAATTCAAACCCGAGATTCCGTTTGTCTGAAAATCGCTCCTATACCCAAAAACCTATCCTCCAGTATTCTGGCTCCCAGAATAGTAATTGGGAACGGAACACATGCATTTCCGACGTAAAATGACGAGAGGAATCGAATGCCGGAAGCAGAATTCAAACCCGAGACTCAGTTTGTCTGAAAATCGCTCCTATACCCAAAAACTCATCCTCCAGTATTCTGGCTCCCAGAATAGTAATTGGGAACGGAACACATGCATTTGCGACGTAAAATGACGATAGTAATCGAATGCCGCAAGCAGAATTCAATTCCGAGGCTCCGTTCTTCTGAAAATCGCTCCTATATCCAAAACCTATCCTCCAGTATTCTGGCTCGAAGAATCGTAATTGGGAACGGAACACAGGCATTTCCGACGTAAAATGACTAGAGGAATCGAATGCCGCAAGCAAAATTCAAATCCGAGGCTCCGTTCTTCTGAAAATCGCTCCTATATCCAAAACCTATCTTCCAGTATTCTGGCTCCCAGAATCGTAATCTGAAACGGAACACATGCATTTCCGACGTAAAATGACGAGTGGAATCGAATGACGCAAGCAGAATTCAAATCCTAGACTCCGTTTGTCTGAAAATCGCTCCTATACCCAAAAACATATCCTCCAGTATTCTGGCTCCCAGAATAGTAATTGGGAACGGAACACATGCATTTCCGACGTAAAATGACGAGAGGAATCGAATGTCGCAAGCAGAATTCAAACCCGAGATTCCGTTTGTCTGAAAATCGCTCCTATACCCAAAAACCTATCCTCCAGTATTCTGGCTCCCAGAATAGTAATTGGGAACGGAACACATGCATTTCCGACGTAAAATGACGAGAGGAATCGAATGCCGCAAGCAGAATTCAAACCCGAGACTCAGTTTGTCTGAAAATCGCTCCTATACCCAAAAACTCATCCTCCAGTATTCTGGCTCCCAGAATAGTAATTGGGAACGGAACACATGCATTTGCGACGTAAAATGACGATAGTAATCGAATGCCGCAAGCAGAATTCAATTCCGAGGCTCCGTTCTTCTGAAAATCGCTCCTATATCCAAAACCTATCCTCCAGTATTCTGGCTCGAAGAATCGTAATTGGGAACGGAACACAGGCATTTCCGACGTAAAATGACTAGAGGAATCGAATGCCGCAAGCAGAATTCAAACCCGAGACTCCGTTTGTCTGAAAATCGCTCCTATACCCAAAAACCTATCCTCCAGTATTCTGGCTCCCAGAATAGTAATTGGGAACGGAACACATGCATTTGCGACGAGAAATGACGAGAGGAATCGAATGCCGCAAGCAGAATTCAATTTCGAGGCTCCGTTCTTCTGAAAATCGCTCCTATATCCAAAACCTATCTTCCAGTATTCTGGCTCCCAGAATCGTAATCTGAAACGGAACACATGCATTTCCGACGTAAAATGACGAGTGAAATCGAATGACGCAAGCAGAATTCAAACCCGAGACTCCGTTTGTCTGAAAATCGCTCCTATACCCAAAAACCTATCTTCCAGTATTCTGGCTCCCAGAATCGTAATCTGAAACGGAACACATGCATTTCCGACGTAAAATGACGAGTGGAATCGAATGACGCAAGCAGAATTCAAATCCGAGACTCCGTTTGTCTGAAAATCGCTCCTATACCCAAAAACCTATCCTCCAGTATTCTGGCTCCCAGAATAGTAATTGGGAACGGAACACATGCATTTCCGACGTAAAATGACGAGAGGAATCGAATGCCGCAAGCATAATTCAAATCCGAGACTCCGTTTGTCAAATCGCTCCTATACCCAAAAACCTATCCTCCAGTATTCCGGCTCCCAGAATCGTAATCTGAAACGGAACACATGCATTTCCGACGTAAAATGACGAGAGGAATCGTATGCCGCAAGCAGAATTCAAACCCGAGATTCCGTTTGTCTGAAAATCGCTCCTATACCCAAAAACCTATCCTCCAGTATTCTGGCTCCCAGAATAGTAATTGGGAACGGAACACATGCATTTCCGACGTAAAATGACGAGAGGAACCGAATGCCGCAAGCAGAATACAAACCTGCGACTCCATTTGTCAAATCACACCTATACCCAAAAACCTATCCTCCAGTATTCTGGCTCCCAGAATCGTAATTGGGAACGGAACACATGCATTTCCGACGTAAAATGACGAGAGGAATCGAATGCCGCAAGCAGAATACAAACCTGAGACTCCATTTGTCAAATCGCTCCTATACCCAAAAACCTATCCTTCAGTATTCTGGCTCCCAGAATCGTAATTGGGAACGGAACACATGCATTTCCGACGTAAAATGACGAGAGGAATCGAATGCCGCAAGCAGAATACAAACCTGAGACTCCATTTGTCAAATCGCTCCTATACCCAAAAACCTATCGTCCAGTATTCTGGCTCCCAGAATAGTAATTGGGAACGGAACAAATGCATTTCCGACGTAAAATGACGAGAGGAATCGAATGCCGCAAGCAGGATTCAAACCCGAGACTCCGTTTGTCTGAAAATCGCTCCTATACCCAAAAACCTATCTTCCAGTATTCTGGCTCCCAGAATCGTAATCTGAAACGGAACACATGCATTTCCGACGTAAAATGACGAGTGGAATCGAATGACACAAGCAGAATTCAAATCCGAGACTCCGTTTGTCAAATCGCTCCTATACCCAAAAACCTGTCCTCCAGTATTCTGACTCCCAGAATAGTAATTGGGAACGGAACACAAGCATTTCCGACGTAAAATGACTAGAGGAATCGAATGCCGGAAGCAGAATTCAATTTCGAGGCTCCGTTCTTCTGAAAATCGCTCCTATATCCAAAACCTATCTTCCAGTATTCTGGCTCCCAGAATCGTAATCTGAAACGGAACACATGCATTTCCGACGTAAAATGACGAGTGGAATCGAATGACGCAAGCAGAATTCAAATCCTAGACTCCGTTTGTCTGAAAATCGCTCCTATACCCAAAAACATATCCTCCAGTATTCTGGCTCCCAGAATAGTAATTGGGAACGGAACACATGCATTTCCGACGTAAAATGACGAGAGGAATCGAATGTCGCAAGCAGAATTCAAACCCGAGACTCCGTTTGTCTGAAAATCGCTCCTATACCCAAAAACCTATCCTCCAGTATTCTGGCTCCCAGAATAGTAATTGGGAACGGAACACATGCATTTCCGACGTAAAATGACGAGAGGAATCGAATGCCGGAAGCAGAATTCAAACCCGAGACTCCGTTTGTCTGAAAATCGCTCCTATACCCAAAAACTTATCCTCCAGTATTCTGGCTCCCAGAATCGTAATTGGGAACGGAACACATGCATTTGCGACGTAAAATGACGATAGTAATCGAATGCCGCAAGCAGAATTCAATTCCGAGGCTCCGTTCTTCTGAAAATCGCTCCTATATCCAAAACCTATCCTCCAGTATTCTGGCTCGAAGAATCGTAATTGGGAACGGAACACAGGCATTTCCGACGTAAAATGACTAGAGGAATCGAATGCCGCAAGCAG
The DNA here is from genome assembly GCA_910593735.2 of Ectemnius lituratus. NCBI lineage: Eukaryota > Metazoa > Arthropoda > Insecta > Hymenoptera > Crabronidae > Ectemnius > Ectemnius lituratus. The sequence goes on along the minus strand of CAJVAQ020000096.1, from coordinate 1,983,691 downwards.
AATTCAAACCCGAGACTCCGTTTGTCTGAAAATCGCTCCTATACCCAAAAACCTATCTTCCAGTATTCTGGCTCCCAGAATCGTAATCTGAAACGGAACACATGCATTTCCGACGTAAAATGACGAGTGGAATCGAATGACGCAAGCAGAATTCAAATCCGAGACTCCGTTTGTCTGAAAATCGCTCCTATACCCAAAAACCTATCCTCCAGTATTCTGGCTCCCAGAATAGTAATTGGGAACGGAACACATGCATTTCCGACGTAAAATGACGAGAGGAATCGAATGCCGCAAGCATAATTCAAATCCGAGACTCCGTTTGTCAAATCGCTCCTATACCCAAAAACCTATCCTCCAGTATTCCGGCTCCCAGAATCGTAATCTGAAACGGAACACATGCATTTCCGACGTAAAATGACGAGAGGAATCGTATGCCGCAAGCAGAATTCAAACCCGAGATTCCGTTTGTCTGAAAATCGCTCCTATACCCAAAAACCTATCCTCCAGTATTCTGGCTCCCAGAATAGTAATTGGGAACGGAACACATGCATTTCCGACGTAAAATGACGAGAGGAACCGAATGCCGCAAGCAGAATACAAACCTGCGACTCCATTTGTCAAATCACACCTATACCCAAAAACCTATCCTTCAGTATTCTGGCTCCCAGAATCGTAATTGGGAACGGAACACATGCATTTCCGACGTAAAATGACGAGAGGAATCGAATGCCGCAAGCAGAATACAAACCTGAGACTCCATTTGTCAAATCGCTCCTATACCCAAAAACCTATCCTTCAGTATTCTGGCTCCCAGAATCGTAATTGGGAACGGAACACATGCATTTCCGACGTAAAATGACGAGAGGAATCGAATGCCGCAAGCAGAATTCAAACCCGAGATTCCGTTTGTCTGAAAATCGCTCCTATACCCAAAAACCTATCCTCCAGTATTCTGGCTCCCAGAATAGTAATTGGGAACAGAACACATGCATTTCCGACGTAAAATGACGAGAGGAATCGAATGCCGCAAGCAGAATTCAAACCCGAGACTCAGTTTGTCTGAAAATCGCTCCTATACCCAAAAACTCATCCTCCAGTATTCTGGCTCCCAGAATAGTAATTGGGAACGGAACACATGCATTTCCGACGTAAAATGACGAGAGGAATCGAATGCCGCAAGCAGAATACAAACCTGAGACTCCATTTGTCAAATCGCTCCTATACCCAAAAACCTATCGTCCAGTATTCTGGCTCCCAGAATAGTAATTGGGAACGGAACAAATGCATTTCCGACGTAAAATGACGAGAGGAATCGAATGCCGCAAGCAGGATTCAAACCCGAGACTCCGTTTGTCTGAAAATCGCTCCTATACCCAAAAACCTATCTTCCAGTATTCTGGCTCCCAGAATCGTAATCTGAAACGGAACACATGCATTTCCGACGTAAAATGACGAGTGGAATCGAATGACACAAGCAGAATTCAAATCCGAGACTCCGTTTGTCAAATCGCTCCTATACCCAAAAACCTGTCCTCCAGTATTCTGACTCCCAGAATAGTAATTGGGAACGGAACACAAGCATTTCCGACGTAAAATGACTAGAGGAATCGAATGCCGGAAGCAGAATTCAATTTCGAGGCTCCGTTCTTCTGAAAATCGCTCCTATATCCAAAACCTATCTTCCAGTATTCTGGCTCCCAGAATCGTAATCTGAAACGGAACACATGCATTTCCGACGTAAAATGACGAGTGGAATCGAATGACGCAAGCAGAATTCAAATCCTAGACTCCGTTTGTCTGAAAATCGCTCCTATACCCAAAAACATATCCTCCAGTATTCTGGCTCCCAGAATAGTAATTGGGAACGGAACACATGCATTTCCGACGTAAAATGACGAGAGGAATCGAATGTCGCAAGCAGAATTCAAACCCGAGACTCCGTTTGTCTGAAAATCGCTCCTATACCCAAAAACCTATCCTCCAGTATTCTGGCTCCCAGAATAGTAATTGGGAACGGAACACATGCATTTCCGACGTAAAATGACGAGAGGAATCGAATGCCGGAAGCAGAATTCAAACCCGAGACTCAGTTTGTCTGAAAATCGCTCCTATACCCAAAAACTCATCCTCCAGTATTCTGGCTCCCAGAATAGTAATTGGGAACGGAACACATGCATTTGCGACGTAAAATGACGATAGTAATCGAATGCCGCAAGCAGAATTCAATTCCGAGGCTCCGTTCTTCTGAAAATCGCTCCTATATCCAAAACCTATCCTCCAGTATTCTGGCTCGAAGAATCGTAATTGGGAACGGAACACAGGCATTTCCGACGTAAAATGACTAGAGGAATCGAATGCCGCAAGCAAAATTCAAATCCGAGGCTCCGTTCTTCTGAAAATCGCTCCTATATCCAAAACCTATCTTCCAGTATTCTGGCTCCCAGAATCGTAATCTGAAACGGAACACATGCATTTCCGACGTAAAATGACGAGTGGAATCGAATGACGCAAGCAGAATTCAAATCCTAGACTCCGTTTGTCTGAAAATCGCTCCTATACCCAAAAACATATCCTCCAGTATTCTGGCTCCCAGAATAGTAATTGGGAACGGAACACATGCATTTCCGACGTAAAATGACGAGAGGAATCGAATGTCGCAAGCAGAATTCAAACCCGAGATTCCGTTTGTCTGAAAATCGCTCCTATACCCAAAAACCTATCCTCCAGTATTCTGGCTCCCAGAATAGTAATTGGGAACGGAACACATGCATTTCCGACGTAAAATGACGAGAGGAATCGAATGCCGCAAGCAGAATTCAAACCCGAGACTCAGTTTGTCTGAAAATCGCTCCTATACCCAAAAACTCATCCTCCAGTATTCTGGCTCCCAGAATAGTAATTGGGAACGGAACACATGCATTTGCGACGTAAAATGACGATAGTAATCGAATGCCGCAAGCAGAATTCAATTCCGAGGCTCCGTTCTTCTGAAAATCGCTCCTATATCCAAAACCTATCCTCCAGTATTCTGGCTCGAAGAATCGTAATTGGGAACGGAACACAGGCATTTCCGACGTAAAATGACTAGAGGAATCGAATGCCGCAAGCAGAATTCAAACCCGAGACTCCGTTTGTCTGAAAATCGCTCCTATACCCAAAAACCTATCCTCCAGTATTCTGGCTCCCAGAATAGTAATTGGGAACGGAACACATGCATTTGCGACGAGAAATGACGAGAGGAATCGAATGCCGCAAGCAGAATTCAATTTCGAGGCTCCGTTCTTCTGAAAATCGCTCCTATATCCAAAACCTATCTTCCAGTATTCTGGCTCCCAGAATCGTAATCTGAAACGGAACACATGCATTTCCGACGTAAAATGACGAGTGAAATCGAATGACGCAAGCAGAATTCAAACCCGAGACTCCGTTTGTCTGAAAATCGCTCCTATACCCAAAAACCTATCTTCCAGTATTCTGGCTCCCAGAATCGTAATCTGAAACGGAACACATGCATTTCCGACGTAAAATGACGAGTGGAATCGAATGACGCAAGCAGAATTCAAATCCGAGACTCCGTTTGTCTGAAAATCGCTCCTATACCCAAAAACCTATCCTCCAGTATTCTGGCTCCCAGAATAGTAATTGGGAACGGAACACATGCATTTCCGACGTAAAATGACGAGAGGAATCGAATGCCGCAAGCATAATTCAAATCCGAGACTCCGTTTGTCAAATCGCTCCTATACCCAAAAACCTATCCTCCAGTATTCCGGCTCCCAGAATCGTAATCTGAAACGGAACACATGCATTTCCGACGTAAAATGACGAGAGGAATCGTATGCCGCAAGCAGAATTCAAACCCGAGATTCCGTTTGTCTGAAAATCGCTCCTATACCCAAAAACCTATCCTCCAGTATTCTGGCTCCCAGAATCGTAATTGGGAACGGAACACATGCATTTCCGACGTAAAATGACGAGAGGAACCGAATGCCGCAAGCAGAATACAAACCTGCGACTCCATTTGTCAAATCACACCTATACCCAAAAACCTATCCTTCAGTATTCTGGCTCCCAGAATCGTAATTGGGAACGGAACACATGCATTTCCGACGTAAAATGACGAGAGGAATCGAATGCCGCAAGCAGAATACAAACCTGAGACTCCATTTGTCAAATCGCTCCTATACCCAAAAACCTATCCTTCAGTATTCTGGCTCCCAGAATCGTAATTGGGAACGGAACACATGCATTTCCGACGTAAAATGACGAGAGGAATCGAATGCCGCAAGCAGAATACAAACCTGAGACTCCATTTGTCAAATCGCTCCTATACCCAAAAACCTATCGTCCAGTATTCTGGCTCCCAGAATAGTAATTGGGAACGGAACAAATGCATTTCCGACGTAAAATGACGAGAGGAATCGAATGCCGCAAGCAGAATTCAAACCCGAGACTCCGTTTGTCTGAAAATCGCTCCTATACCCAAAAACCTATCCTCCAGTATTCTGGCTCCCAGAATCGTAATCTGAAACGGAACACATGCATTTCCGACGTAAAATGACGAGTGGAATCGAATGACACAAGCAGAATTCAAATCCGAGACTCCGTTTGTCAAATCGCTCCTATACCCAAAAACCTGTCCTCCAGTATTCTGACTCCCAGAATAGTAATTGGGAACGGAACACAAGCATTTCCGACGTAAAATGACTAGAGGAATCGAATGCCGGAAGCAGAATTCAATTTCGAGGCTCCGTTCTTCTGAAAATCGCTCCTATATCCAAAACCTATCTTCCAGTATTCTGGCTCCCAGAATCGTAATCTGAAACGGAACACATGCATTTCCGACGTAAAATGACGAGTGGAATCGAATGACGCAAGCAGAATTCAAATCCTAGACTCCGTTTGTCTGAAAATCGCTCCTATACCCAAAAACATATCCTCCAGTATTCTGGCTCCCAGAATAGTAATTGGGAACGGAACACATGCATTTCCGACGTAAAATGACGAGAGGAATCGAATGTCGCAAGCAGAATTCAAACCCGAGATTCCGTTTGTCTGAAAATCGCTCCTATACCCAAAAACCTATCCTCCAGTATTCTGGCTCCCAGAATAGTAATTGGGAACGGAACACATGCATTTCCGACGTAAAATGACGAGAGGAATCGAATGCCGGAAGCAGAATTCAAACCCGAGACTCAGTTTGTCTGAAAATCGCTCCTATACCCAAAAACTCATCCTCCAGTATTCTGGCTCCCAGAATAGTAATTGGGAACGGAACACATGCATTTGCGACGTAAAATGACGATAGTAATCGAATGCCGCAAGCAGAATTCAATTCCGAGGCTCCGTTCTTCTGAAAATCGCTCCTATATCCAAAACCTATCCTCCAGTATTCTGGCTCGAAGAATCGTAATTGGGAACGGAACACAGGCATTTCCGACGTAAAATGACTAGAGGAATCGAATGCCGCAAGCAGAATTCAAACCCGAGACTCCGTTTGTCTGAAAATCGCTCCTATACCCAAAAACCTATCTTCCAGTATTCTGGCTCCCAGAATCGTAATCTGAAACGGAACACATGCATTTCCGACGTAAAATGACGAGTGGAATCGAATGACGCAAGCAGAATTCAAATCCGAGACTCCGTTTGTCTGAAAATCGCTCCTATACCCAAAAACCTATCCTCCAGTATTCTGGCTCCCAGAATAGTAATTGGGAACGGAACACATGCATTTCCGACGTAAAATGACGAGAGGAATCGAATGCCGCAAGCATAATTCAAATCCGAGACTCCGTTTGTCAAATCGCTCCTATACCCAAAAACCTATCCTCCAGTATTCCGGCTCCCAGAATCGTAATCTGAAACGGAACACATGCATTTCCGACGTAAAATGACGAGAGGAATCGTATGCCGCAAGCAGAATTCAAACCCGAGATTCCGTTTGTCTGAAAATCGCTCCTATACCCAAAAACCTATCCTCCAGTATTCTGGCTCCCAGAATAGTAATTGGGAACGGAACACATGCATTTCCGACGTAAAATGACGAGAGGAACCGAATGCCGCAAGCAGAATACAAACCTGCGACTCCATTTGTCAAATCGCTCCTATACCCAAAAACCTATCCTTCAGTATTCTGGCTCCCAGAATCGTAATTGGGAACGGAACACATGCATTTCCGACGTAAAATGACGAGAGGAATCGAATGCCGCAAGCAGAATTCAAACCCGAGATTCCGTTTGTCTGAAAATCGCTCCTATACCCAAAAACCTATCCTCCAGTATTCTGGCTCCCAGAATAGTAATTGGGAACAGAACACATGCATTTCCGACGTAAAATGACGAGAGGAATCGAATGCCGCAAGCAGAATTCAAACCCGAGACTCAGTTTGTCTGAAAATCGCTCCTATACCCAAAAACTCATCCTCCAGTATTCTGGCTCCCAGAATAGTAATTGGGAACGGAACACATGCATTTGCGACGTAAAATGACGATAGTAATCGAATGCCGCAAGCAGAATTCAATTCCGAGGCTCCGTTCTTCTGAAAATCGCTCCTATATCCAAAACCTATCCTCCAGTATTCTGGCTCGAAGAATCGTAATTGGGAACGGAACACATGCATTTCCGACGTAAAATGACGAGAGGAATCGAATGCCGCAAGCAGAATACAAACCTGAGACTCCATTTGTCAAATCGCTCCTATACCCAAAAACCTATCGTCCAGTATTCTGGCTCCCAGAATAGTAATTGGGAACGGAACAAATGCATTTCCGACGTAAAATGACGAGAGGAATCGAATGCCGCAAGCAGAATTCAAACCCGAGACTCCGTTTGTCTGAAAATCGCTCCTATACCCAAAAACCTATCTTCCAGTATTCTGGCTCCCAGAATCGTAATCTGAAACGGAACACATGCATTTCCGACGTAAAATGACGAGTGGAATCGAATGACACAAGCAGAATTCAAATCCGAGACTCCGTTTGTCAAATCGCTCCTATACCCAAAAACCTGTCCTCCAGTATTCTGACTCCCAGAATAGTAATTGGGAACGGAACACAAGCATTTCCGACGTAAAATGACTAGAGGAATCGAATGCCGGAAGCAGAATTCAATTTCGAGGCTCCGTTCTTCTGAAAATCGCTCCTATATCCAAAACCTATCTTCCAGTATTCTGGCTCCCAGAATCGTAATCTGAAACGGAACACATGCATTTCCGACGTAAAATGACGAGTGGAATCGAATGACGCAAGCAGAATTCAAATCCTAGACTCCGTTTGTCTGAAAATCGCTCCTATACCCAAAAACATATCCTCCAGTATTCTGGCTCCCAGAATAGTAATTGGGAACGGAACACATGCATTTCCGACGTAAAATGACGAGAGGAATCGAATGTCGCAAGCAGAATTCAAACCCGAGATTCCGTTTGTCTGAAAATCGCTCCTATACCCAAAAACCTATCCTCCAGTATTCTGGCTCCCAGAATAGTAATTGGGAACGGAACACATGCATTTCCGACGTAAAATGACGAGAGGAATCGAATGCCGGAAGCAGAATTCAAACCCGAGACTCCGTTTGTCTGAAAATCGCTCCTATACCCAAAAACTCATCCTCCAGTATTCTGGCTCCCAGAATAGTAATTGGGAACGGAACACATGCATTTGCGACGTAAAATGACGATAGTAATCGAATGCCGCAAGCAGAATTCAATTCCGAGGCTCCGTTCTTCTGAAAATCGCTCCTATATCCAAAACCTATCCTCCAGTATTCTGGCTCGAAGAATCGTAATTGGGAACGGAACACAGGCATTTCCGACGTAAAATGACTAGAGGAATCGAATGCCGCAAGCAGAATTCAAACCCGAGACTCCGTTTGTCTGAAAATCGCTCCTATACCCAAAAACCTATCTTCCAGTATTCTGGCTCCCAGAATCGTAATCTGAAACGGAACACATGCATTTCCGACGTAAAATGACGAGTGGAATCGAATGACGCAAGCAGAATTCAAATCCGAGACTCCGTTTGTCTGAAAATCGCTCCTATACCCAAAAACCTATCCTCCAGTATTCTGGCTCCCAGAATAGTAATTGGGAACGGAACACATGCATTTCCGACGTAAAATGACGAGAGGAATCGAATGCCGCAAGCATAATTCAAATCCGAGACTCCGTTTGTCAAATCGCTCCTATACCCAAAAACCTATCCTCCAGTATTCCGGCTCCCAGAATCGTAATCTGAAACGGAACACATGCATTTCCGACGTAAAATGACGAGAGGAATCGTATGCCGCAAGCAGAATTCAAACCCGAGATTCCGTTTGTCTGAAAATCGCTCCTATACCCAAAAACCTATCCTCCAGTATTCTGGCTCCCAGAATAGTAATTGGGAACGGAACACATGCATTTCCGACGTAAAATGACGAGAGGAACCGAATGCCGCAAGCAGAATACAAACCTGCGACTCCATTTGTCAAATCACACCTATACCCAAAAACCTATCCTTCAGTATTCTGGCTCCCAGAATCGTAATTGGGAACGGAACACATGCATTTCCGACGTAAAATGACGAGAGGAATCGAATGCCGCAAGCAGAATACAAACCTGAGACTCCATTTGTCAAATCGCTCCTATACCCAAAAACCTATCCTTCAGTATTCTGGCTCCCAGAATCGTAATTGGGAACGGAACACATGCATTTCCGACGTAAAATGACGAGAGGAATCGAATGCCGCAAGCAGAATTCAAATCCGAGGCTCCGTTCTTCTGAAAATCGCTCCTGTATCCAAAACCTATCTTAAAGTATTCTGGCTCGAAGAATCATAATTGGCAACGGAACACATGCATTTCCGAAATAAAATGACGAGAGGAACCGAATGCCGCAAGCATAATTCAAATCCGAGACTCCGTTCGCCTGAAAATCGCTCCTAAACCCAAAAACCTATCCTCCAGTATTCTGGCTCCCAGAATAGTAATTGGGAACGGAACACATGCATTTGCGACGTAAAATGACGAGAGGAATCGAATGCCGCAAGCAGAATTCAAACCCGAGACTCCGTTTGTCTGAAAATCGCTCCTATACCCAAAAACCTATCCTGCAATATTCTGGCTCCCAGAATCGTAATTGGGAACAGAACACATGCATTTCCGACGTAAAATGACGAGAGGAATCGAATGCCGCAAGCAGAATTCAAACCCGAGACTCCGTTTGTCTGAAAATCGCTCCTATACCCAAAAACTCATCCTCCAGTATTCTGGCTCCCAGAATAGTAATTGGGAACGGAACACATGCATTTGCGACGTAAAATGACGATAGTAATCGAATGCCGCAAGCAGAATTCAATTCCGAGGCTCCGTTCTTCTGAAAATCGCTCCTATATCCAAAACCTATCCTCCAGTATTCTGGCTCGCAGAATCGTAATTGGGAACGGAACACATGCATTTCCGACGTAAAATGACGAGAGGAATCGAATGCCGCAAGCAGAATACAAACCTGAGACTCCATTTGTCAAATCGCTCCTATACCCAAAAACCTATCGTCCAGTATTCTGGCTCCCAGAATAGTAATTGGGAACGGAACAAATGCATTTCCGACGTAAAATGACGAGAGGAATCGAATGCCGCAAGCAGGATTCAAACCCGAGATTCCGTTTGTCTGAAAATCGCTCCTATACCCAAAAACCTATCTTCCAGTATTCTGGCTCCCAGAATCGTAATCTGAAACGGAACACATGCATTTCCGACGTAAAATGACGAGTGGAATCGAATGACACAAGCAGAATTCAAATCCGAGACTCCGTTTGTCAAATCGCTCCTATACCCAAAAACCTGTCCTCCAGTATTCTGACTCCCAGAATAGTAATTGGGAACGGAACACAAGCATTTCCGACGTAAAATGACTAGAGGAATCGAATGCCGGAAGCAGAATTCAATTTCGAGGCTCCGTTCTTCTGAAAATCGCTCCTATATCCAAAACCTATCTTCCAGTATTCTGGCTCCCAGAATCGTAATCTGAAACGGAACACATGCATTTCCGACGTAAAATGACGAGTGGAATCGAATGACGCAAGCAGAATTCAAATCCTAGACTCCGTTTGTCTGAAAATCGCTCCTATACCCAAAAACATATCCTCCAGTATTCTGGCTCCCAGAATAGTAATTGGGAACGGAACACATGCATTTCCGACGTAAAATGACGAGAGGAATCGAATGCCGCAAGCATAATTCAAATCCGAGACTCCGTTTGTCAAATCGCTCCTATACCCAAAAACCTATCCTCCAGCATTCCGGCTCCCAGAATCGTAATCTGAAACGGAACACATGCATTTCCGACGTAAAATGACGAGAGGAATCGTATGCCGCAAGCAGAATTCAAACCCGAGATTCCGTTTGTCTGAAAATCGCTCCTATACCCAAAAACCTATCTTCCAGTATTCTGGCTCCCAGAATCGTAATCTGAAACGGAACACATGCATTTCCGACGTAAAATGACGAGTGGAATCGAATGACGCAAGCAGAATTCAAATCCGAGACTCCGTTTGTCTGAAAATCGCTCCTATACCCAAAAACCTATCCTCCAGTATTCTGGCTCCCAGAATAGTAATTGGGAACGGAACACATGCATTTCCGACGTAAAATGACGAGAGGAATCGAATGCCGCAAGCAGGATTCAAACCCGAGACTCCGTTTGTCTGAAAATCGCTCCTATACCCAAAAACCTATCTTCCAGTAATCTGGCTCCCAGAATCGTAATCTGAAACGGAACACATGCATTTCCGACGTAAAATGACGAGTGGAATCGAATGACGCAAGCAGAATTCAAATCCGAGACTCCGTTTGTCAAATCGCTCCTATACCCAAAAACCTATCCTCCAGTATTCTGGCTCCCAGAATCGTAATTGGGAACGGAACACATGCATTTGCGACGTAAAATGACTAGAGGAATCGAATGCCGCAAGCAGAATTCAATTTCGAGGCTCCGTTCTTCTGAAAATCGCTCCTATATCCAAAACCTATCTTCCAGTATTCTGGCTCCCAGAATCGTAATCTGAAACGGAACACATGCATTTCCGACGTAAAATGACGAGTGGAATCGAATGACGCAAGCAGAATTCAAATCCTAGACTCCGTTTGTCTGAAAATCGCTCCTATACCCAAAAACATATCCTCCAGTATTCTGGCTCCCAGAATAGTAATTGGGAACGGAACACATGCATTTCCGACGTAAAATGACGAGAGGAATCGAATGCCGCAAGCAGAATTCAAACCCGAGATTCCGTTTGTCTGAAAATCTCTCCTATACCCAAAAACCTATCCTCCAGTATTCTGGCTCCCAGAATAGTAATTGGGAACGGAACACATGCATTTCCGACGTAAAATGACGAGAGGAATCGAATGCCGCAAGCATAATTCAAATCCGAGACTCCGTTTGTCAAATCGCTCCTATACCCAAAAACCTATCCTCCAGTATTCTGGCTCCCAGAATCGTAATTGGGAACGGAACACATGCATTTGCGACGTAAAATGATTAGAGGAATCGAATGCCGCAAGCAGAATTCAATTTCGAGGCTCCGTTCTTCTGAAAATCGCTCCTATATCCAAAACCTATCTTCCAGTATTCTGGCTCCCAGAATCGTAATCTGAAACGGAACACATGCATTTCCGACGTAAAATGACGAGTGAAATCGAATGACGCAAGCAGAATTCAAACCCGAGACTCCGTTTGTCTGAAAATCGCTCCTATACCCAAAAACCTATCTTCCAGTATTCTGGCTCCCAGAATCGTAATCTGAAACGGAACACATGCATTTCCGACGTAAAATGACGAGTGGAATCGAATGACGCAAGCAGAATTCAAATCCGAGACTCCGTTTGTCTGAAAATCGCTCCTATACCCAAAAACCTATCCTCCAGTATTCTGGCTCCCAGAATAGTAATTGGGAACGGAACACATGCATTTCCGACGTAAAATGACGAGAGGAATCGAATGCCGCAAGCATAATTCAAATCCGAGACTCCGTTTGTCAAATCGCTCCTATACCCAAAAACCTATCCTCCAGTATTCCGGCTCCCAGAATCGTAATCTGAAACGGAACACATGCATTTCCGACGTAAAATGACGAGAGGAATCGTATGCCGCAAGCAGAATTCAAACCCGAGATTCCGTTTGTCTGAAAATCGCTCCTATACCCAAAAACCTATCCTCCAGTATTCTGGCTCCCAGAATAGTAATTGGGAACGGAACACATGCATTTCCGACGTAAAATGACGAGAGGAACCGAATGCCGCAAGCAGAATACAAACCTGCGACTCCATTTGTCAAATCACACCTATACCCAAAAACCTATCCTTCAGTATTCTGGCTCCCAGAATCGTAATTGGGAACGGAACACATGCATTTCCGACGTAAAATGACGAGAGGAATCGAATGCCGCAAGCAGAATACAAACCTGAGACTCCATTTGTCAAATCGCTCCTATACCCAAAAACCTATCCTTCAGTATTCTGGCTCCCAGAATCGTAATTGGGAACGGAACACATGCATTTCCGACGTAAAATGACGAGAGGAATCGAATGCCGCAAGCAAAATTCAAATCCGAGGCTCCGTTCTTCTGAAAATCGCTCCTGTATCCAAAACCTATCTTAAAGTATTCTGGCTCGAAGAATCATAATTGGCAACGGAACACATGCATTTCCGAAATAAAATGACGAGAGGAACCGAATGCCGCAAGCATAATTCAAATCCGAGACTCCGTTTGTCTGAAAATCGCTCCTATACCCAAAAACCTATCCTCCAGTATTCTGGCTCCCAGAATAGTAATTGGGAACGGAACACATGCATTTGCGACGTAAAATGACGAGAGGAATCGAATGCCGCAAGCAGAATTCAAACCCGAGATTCCGTTTGTCTGAAAATCGCTCCTATACCCAAAAACCTATCCTCCAGTATTCTGGCTCCCAGAATAGTAATTGGGAACAGAACACATGCATTTCCGACGTAAAATGACGAGAGGAATCGAATGCCGCAAGCAGAATTCAAACCCGAGACTCAGTTTGTCTGAAAATCGCTCCTATAGCCAAAAACTCATCCTCCAGTATTCTGGCTCCCAGAATAGTAATTGGGAACGGAACACATGCATTTGCGACGTAAAATGACGATAGTAATCGAATGCCGCAAGCAGAATTCAATTCCGAGGCTCCGTTCTTCTGAAAATCGCTCCTATATCCAAAACCTATCCTCCAGTATTCTGGCTCGAAGAATCGTAATTGGGAACGGAACACATGCATTTCCGACGTAAAATGACGAGAGGAATCGAATGCCGCAAGCAGAATACAAACCTGAGACTCCATTTGTCAAATCGCTCCTATACCCAAAAACCTATCGTCCAGTATTCTGGCTCCCAGAATAGTAATTGGGAACGGAACAAATGCATTTCCGACGTAAAATGACGAGAGGAATCGAATGCCGCAAGCAGGATTCAAACCCGAGACTCCGTTTGTCTGAAAATCGCTCCTATACCCAAAAACCTATCTTCCAGTATTCTGGCTCCCAGAATCGTAATCTGAAACGGAACACATGCATTTCCGACGTAAAATGACGAGTGGAATCGAATGACACAAGCAGAATTCAAATCCGAGGCTCCGTTTGTCAAATCGCTCCTATACCCAAAAACCTGTCCTCCAGTATTCTGGCTCCCAGAATAGTAATTGGGAACGGAACACAAGCATTTCCGACGTAAAATGACTAGAGGAATCGAATGCCGGAAGCAGAATTCAATTTCGAGGCTCCGTTCTTCTGAAAATCGCTCCTATATCCAAAACCTATCTTCCAGTATTCTGGCTCCCAGAATCGTAATCTGAAACGGAACACATGCATTTCCGACGTAAAATGACGAGTGGAATCGAATGACGCAAGCAGAATTCAAATCCTAGACTCCGTTTGTCTGAAAATCGCTCCTATACCCAAAAACATATCCTCCAGTATTCTGGCTCCCAGAATAGTAATTGGGAACGGAACACATGCATTTCCGACGTAAAATGACGAGAGGAATCGAATGCCGCAAGCAGAATTCAAACCCGAGATTCCGTTTGTCTGAAAATCGCTCCTATACCCAAAAACCTATCCTCCAGTATTCTGGCTCCCAGAATAGTAATTGGGAACGGAACACATGCATTTCCGACGTAAAATGACGAGAGGAATCGAATGCCGCAAGCATAATTCAAATCCGAGACTCCGTTTGTCAAATCGCTCCTATACCCAAAAACCTATCCTCCAGTATTCTGGCTCCCAGAATCGTAATTGGGAACGGAACACATGCATTTGCGACGTAAAATGATTAGAGGAATCGAATGCCGCAAGCAGAATTCAATTTCGAGGCTCCGTTCTTCTGAAAATCGCTCCTATATCCAAAACCTATCTTCCAGTATTCTGGCTCCCAGAATCGTAATCTGAAACGGAACACATGCATTTCCGACGTAAAATGACGAGTGAAATCGAATGACGCAAGCAGAATTCAAACCCGAGACTCCGTTTGTCTGAAAATCGCTCCTATACCCAAAAACCTATCTTCCAGTATTCTGGCTCCCAGAATCGTAATCTGAAACGGAACACATGCATTTCCGACGTAAAATGACGAGTGGAATCGAATGACGCAAGCAGAATTCAAATCCGAGACTCCGTTTGTCTGAAAATCGCTCCTATACCCAAAAACCTATCCTCCAGTATTCTGGCTCCCAGAATAGTAATTGGGAACGGAACACATGCATTTCCGACGTAAAATGACGAGAGGAATCGAATGCCGCAAGCATAATTCAAATCCGAGACTCCGTTTGTCAAATCGCTCCTATACCCAAAAACCTATCCTCCAGTATTCCGGCTCCCAGAATCGTAATCTGAAACGGAACACATGCATTTCCGACGTAAAATGACGAGAGGAATCGAATGCCGCAAGCAGAATTCAAACCCGAGATTCCGTTTGTCTGAAAATCGCTCCTATACCCAAAAACCTATCCTCCAGTATTCTGGCTCCCAGAATAGTAATTGGGAACGGAACACATGCATTTCCGACGTAAAATGACGAGAGGAACCGAATGCCGCAAGCAGAATACAAACCTGCGACTCCATTTGTCAAATCACACCTATACCCAAAAACCTATCCTTCAGTATTCTGGCTCCCAGAATCGTAATTGGGAACGGAACACATGCATTTCCGACGTAAAATGACGAGAGGAATCGAATGCCGCAAGCAGAATACAAACCTGAGACTCCATTTGTCAAATCGCTCCTATACCCAAAAACCTATCCTTCAGTATTCTGGCTCCCAGAATCGTAATTGGGAACGGAACACATGCATTTCCGACGTAAAATGACGAGAGGAATCGAATGCCGCAAGCAAAATTCAAATCCGAGGCTCCGTTCTTCTGAAAATCGCTCCTGTATCCAAAACCTATCTTAAAGTATTCTGGCTCGAAGAATCATAATTGGCAACGGAACACATGCATTTCCGAAATAAAATGACGAGAGGAACCGAATGCCGCAAGCATAATTCAAATCCGAGACTCCGTTTGTCTGAAAATCGCTCCTATACCCAAAAACCTATCCTCCAGTATTCTGGCTCCCAGAATAGTAATTGGGAACGGAACACATGCATTTGCGACGTAAAATGACGAGAGGAATCGAATGCCGCAAGCAGAATTCAAACCCGAGATTCCGTTTGTCTGAAAATCGCTCCTATACCCAAAAACCTATCCTCCAGTATTCTGGCTCCCAGAATAGTAATTGGGAACAGAACACATGCATTTCCGACGTAAAATGACGAGAGGAATCGAATGCCGCAAGCAGAATTCAAACCCGAGACTCAGTTTGTCTGAAAATCGCTCCTATACCCAAAAAGTCATCCTCCAGTATTCTGGCTCCCAGAATAGTAATTGGGAACGGAACACATGCATTTGCGACGTAAAATGACGATAGTAATCGAATGCCGCAAGCAGAATTCAATTCCGAGGCTCCGTTCTTCTGAAAATCGCTCCTATATCCAAAACCTATCCTCCAGTATTCTGGCTCGAAGAATCGTAATTGGGAACGGAACACATGCATTTCCGACGTAAAATGACGAGAGGAATCGAATGCCGCAAGCAGAATACAAACCTGAGACTCCATTTGTCAAATCGCTCCTATACCCAAAAACCTATCGTCCAGTATTCTGGCTCCCAGAATAGTAATTGGGAACGGAACAAATGCATTTCCGACGTAAAATGACGAGAGGAATCGAATGCCGCAAGCAGGATTCAAACCCGAGACTCAGTTTGTCTGAAAATCGCTCCTATACCCAAAAACTCATCCTCCAGTATTCTGGCTCCCAGAATAGTAATTGGGAACGGAACACATGCATTTGCGACGTAAAATGACGATAGTAATCGAATGCCGCAAGCAGAATTCAATTCCGAGGCTCCGTTCTTCTGAAAATCGCTCCTATATCCAAAACCTATCCTCCAGTATTCTGGCTCGAAGAATCGTAATTGGGAACGGAACACATGCATTTCCGACGTAAAATGACGAGAGGAATCGAATGCCGCAAGCAGAATACAAACCTGAGACTGCATTTGTCAAATCGCTCCTATACCCAAAAACCTATCGTCCAGTATTCTGGCTCCCAGAATAGTAATTGGGAACGGAACAAATGCATTTCCGACGTAAAATGACGAGAGGAATCGAATGCCGCAAGCAGGATTCAAACCCGAGACTCCGTTTGTCTGAAAATCGCTCCTATACCCAAAAACCTATCTTCCAGTATTCTGGCTCCCAGAATCGTAATCTGAAACGGAACACATGCATTTCCGACGTAAAATGACGAGTGGAATCGAATGACACAAGCAGAATTCAAATCCGAGACTCCGTTTGTCAAATCGCTCCTATACCCAAAAACCTGTCCTCCAGTATTCTGGCTCCCAGAATAGTAATTGGGAACGGAACACAAGCATTTCCGACGTAAAATGACTAGAGGAATCGAATGCCGGAAGCAGAATTCAATTTCGAGGCTCCGTTCTTCTGAAAATCGCTCCTATATCCAAAACCTATCTTCCAGTATTCTGGCTCGAAGAATCATAATTGGGAACGGAACACATGCATTTCCGACGTAAAATGACTAGAGGAATCGAATGCCGCAAGCATAATTCAAATCCGAGACTCCGTTTGTCAAATCGCTCCTATACCCAAAAATCTATCCTCCAGTATTCCGGCTCCCAGAATCGTAATCTGAAACGGAACACATGCATTTCCGACGTAAAATGACGAGAGGAATCGAATGCCGCAAGCAGAATTCAAACCCGAGACTCAGTTTGTCTGAAAATCGCTCCTATACCCAAAAACTCATCCTCCAGTATTCTGGCTCCCAGAATAGTAATTGGGAACGGAACACATGCATTTGCGACGTAAAATGACGATAGTAATCGAATGCCGCAAGCAGAATTCAATTCCGAGGCTCCGTTCTTCTGAAAATCGCTCCTATATCCAAAACCTATCCTCCAGTATTCTGGCTCGAAGAATCGTAATTGGGAACGGAACACATGCATTTCCGACGTAAAATGACGAGAGGAATCGAATGCCGCAAGCAGAATACAAACCTGAGACTCCATTTGTCAAATCGCTCCTATACCCAAAAACCTATCGTCCAGTATTCTGGCTCCCAGAATAGTAATTGGGAACGGAACAAATGCATTTCCGACGTAAAATGACGAGAGGAATCGAATGCCGCAAGCAGGATTCAAACCCGAGACTCCGTTTGTCTGAAAATCGCTCCTATACCCAAAAACCTATCTTCCAGTATTCTGGCTCCCAGAATCGTAATCTGAAACGGAACACATGCATTTCCGACGTAAAATGACGAGTGGAATCGAATGACACAAGCAGAATTCAAATCCGAGACTCCGTTTGTCAAATCGCTCCTATACCCAAAAACCTGTCCTCCAGTATTCTGGCTCCCAGAATAGTAATTGGGAACGGAACACAAGCATTTCCGACGTAAAATGACTAGAGGAATCGAATGCCGGAAGCAGAATTCAATTTCGAGGCTCCGTTCTTCTGAAAATCGCTCCTATATCCAAAACCTATCTTCCAGTATTCTGGCTCGAAGAATCATAATTGGGAACGGAACACATGCATTTCCGACGTAAAATGACTAGAGGAATCGAATGCCGCAAGCATAATTCAAATCCGAGACTCCGTTTGTCAAATCGCTCCTATACCCAAAAATCTATCCTCCAGTATTCCGGCTCCCAGAATCGTAATCTGAAACGGAACACATGCATTTCCGACGTAAAATGACGAGCGGAATCGAATGACGCAAGCAGAATTCAAATCCGAGACTCCATTTGTCAAATCGCACCTATACCCAAAAACCTATCCTTCAGTATTCTGGCTCCCAGAATCGTAATTGGGAACGGAACACATGCATTTCCGACGTAAAATGACGAGAGGAACCGAATGCCGCAAGCATAATTCAAATCCGAGACTCCGTTTTTCTGAAACTCGCTCCTATACCCAAAAACCTATCCTCCAGTATTCTGGCTCCCAGAATAGTAATTGGGAACGGAACACATGCATTTGCGACGTAAAATGACGAGAGGAATCGAATGCCGCAAGCAGAATTCAAACCTGAGATTCCGTTTGTCTGAAAATCGCTCCTATACCCAAAAACCTATCTTAAAGTATTCTGGCTCGAAGAATCATAATTGGCAACGGAACACATGCATTTCCGACGTAAAATGACGAGAGGAACCGAATGCCGCAAGCAGAATACAAACCTGCGACTCCATTTGTCAAATCGCACCTATACCCAAAAACCTATCCTTCAGTATTCTGGCTCCCAGAATCGTAATTGGGAATGGAACACATGCATTTCCGACGTAAAATGACGAGAGGAATCGAATGCCGCAAGCAGAATACAAACCTGAGACTCCATTTGTCAAATCGCTCCTATACCCAAAAACCTATCCTTCAGTATTCTGGCTCCCAGAATCGTAATTGGGAACGGAACACACGCATTTCCGACGTAAAATGACTAGAGGAATCGAATGCCGCAAGCAGAATTCAAACCCGAGACTCCGTTTGTCTGAAAATCGCTCCTATACCCAAAAACCTATCGTCCAGTATTCTGGCTCCCAGAATAGTAATTGGGAACGGAACACATGCATTTCCGACGTAAAATGACGAGAGGAACCGAATGCCGCAAGCAGAATACAAACCTGCGACTCCATTTGTCAAATCGCACCTATACCCAAAAACCTATCCTTCAGTATTCTGGCTCCCAGAATAGTAATTGGGAACGGAACACATGCATTTGCGACGTAAAATGACGATAGTAATCGAATGCCGCAAGCAGAATTCAATTCCGAGGCTCCGTTCTTCTGAAAATCGCTCCTATATCCAAAACCTATCTTCCAGTATTCTGGCTCGAAGAATCATAATTGGCAACGGAACACATGCATTTCCGAAATAAAATGACGAGAGGAACCGAATGCCGCAAGCATAATTCAAATCCGAGACTCCGTTTGTCTGAAAATCGCTCCTATACCCAAAAACCTATCCTCCAGGATTCTGGCTCCCAGAATAGTAATTGGGAACGGAACACATGCATTTGCGACGTAAAATGACGAGAGGAATCGAATGACGCAAGCAGAATTCAATTCCGAGGCTCCGTTCTTCTGAAAATCGCTCCTATATCCAAAAACATATCCTCCAGTATTCTGGCTCCCAGAATCGTAATCTGAAACGGAACACATGCATTTCCGACGTGAAATGACGAGTGGAATCGAATGACGCAAGCAGAATTCAATTTCGAGGCTCCGTTCTTCTGAAAATCGCTCCTATATCCAAAACCTATCTTCCAGTATTCTGGCTCGAAGAATCATAATTGGGAACGGAACACATGCATTTCCGACGTAAAATGACTAGAGGAATCGAATGCCGCAAGCATAATTCAAATCCGAGACTCCGTTTGTCAAATCGCTCCTATACCCAAAAATCTATCCTCCAGTATTCCGGCTCCCAGAATCGTAATCTGAAACGGAACACATGCATTTCCGACGTAAAATGACGAGCGGAATCGAATGACGCAAGCAGAATTCAAATCCGAGACTCCATTTGTCAAATCGCACCTATACCCAAAAACCTATCCTTCAGTATTCTGGCTCCCAGAATCGTAATTGGGAACGGAACACATGCATTTCCGACGTAAAATGACGAGAGGAACCGAATGCCGCAAGCATAATTCAAATCCGAGACTCCGTTTGTCTGAAACTCGCTCCTATACCCAAAAACCTATCCTCCAGTATTCTGGCTCCCAGAATAGTAATTGGGAACGGAACACATGCATTTGCGACGTAAAATGACGAGAGGAATCGAATGCCGCAAGCAGAATTCAAACCTGAGATTCCGTTTGTCTGAAAATCGCTCCTATACCCAAAAACCTATCTTAAAGTATTCTTGCTCGAAGAATCATAATTGGCAACGGAACACATGCATTTCCGACGTAAAATGACGAGAGGAACCGAATGCCGCAAGCAGAATACAAACCTGCGACTCCATTTGTCAAATCGCACCTATACCCAAAAACCTATCCTTCAGTATTCTGGCTCCCAGAATCGTAATTGGGAACGGAACACATGCATTTCCGACGTAAAATGACGAGAGGAATCGAATGCCGCAAGCAGAATACAAACCTGAGACTCCATTTGTCAAATCGCTCCTATACCCAAAAACCTATCCTTCAGTATTCTGGCTCCCAGAATCGTAATTGGGAACGGAACACACGCATTTCCGACGTAAAATGACTAGAGGAATCGAATGCCGCAAGCAGAATTCAAACCCGAGACTCCGTTTGTCTGAAAATCGCTCCTATACCCAAAAACCTATCGTCCAGTATTCTGGCTCCCAGAATAGTAATTGGGAACGGAACACATGCATTTCCGACGTAAAATGACGAGAGGAACCGAATGCCGCAAGCAGAATACAAACCTGCGACTCCATTTGTCAAATCGCACCTATACCCAAAAACCTATCCTTCAGTATTCTGGCTCCCAGAATAGTAATTGGGAACGGAACACATGCATTTGCGACGTAAAATGACGATAGTAATCGAATGCCGCAAGCAGAATTCAATTCCGAGGCTCCGTTCTTCTGAAAATCGCTCCTATATCCAAAACCTATCTTCCAGTATTCTGGCTCGAAGAATCATAATTGGCAACGGAACACATGCATTTCCGAAATAAAATGACGAGAGGAACCGAATGCCGCAAGCATAATTCAAATCCGAGACTCCGTTTGTCTGAAAATCGCTCCTATACCCAAAAACCTATCCTCCAGGATTCTGGCTCCCAGAATAGTAATTGGGAACGGAACACATGCATTTGCGACGTAAAATGACGAGAGGAATCGAATGCCGCAAGCAGAATTCAATTCCGAGGCTCCGTTCTTCTGAAAATCGCTCCTATATCCAAAACCTATCTTCCAGTATTCTGGCTCGAAGAATCATAATTGGCAACGGAACACATGCATTTCCGAAATAAAATGACGAGAGGAACCGAATGCCGCAAGCATAATTCAAATCCGAGACTCCGTTTGTCTGAAAATCGCTCCTATATCCAAAAACATATCCTCCAGTATTCTGGCTCCCAGAATCGTAATCTGAAACGGAACACATGCATTTCCGACGTAAAATGACGAGTGGAATCGAATGACGCAAGCAGAATTCAATTTCGAGGCTCCGTTCTTCTGAAAATCGCTCCTATATCCAAAACCTATCTTCCAGTATTCTGGCTCGAAGAATCATAATTGGCAACGGAACACATGCATTTCCGAAATAAAATGACGAGAGGAACCGAATGCCGCAAGCATAATTCAAATCCGAGACTCCGTTTGTCTGAAAATCGCTCCTATACCCAAAAACCTATCCTCCAGGATTCTGGCTCCCAGAATAGTAATTGGGAACGGAACACATGCATTTCCGACGTAAAATGACGAGAGGAATCGAATGCCGCAAGCAGAATTCAAACCCGAGATTCCGTTTGTCTGAATATCGCTCCTATACCCAAAAACCTATCCTCCAGTATTCTGGCTCCCAGAATAGTAATTGGGAACGGAACACATGCATTTCCGACGTAAAATGACGAGAGGAATCGAATGCCGCAAGCAGAATTCAAACCCGAGACTCAGTTTGTCTGAAAATCGCTCCTATACCCAAAAACTCATCCTCCAGTATTCTGGCTCCCAGAATAGTAATTGGGAACGGAACACATGCATTTGCGACGTAAAATGACGATAGTAATCGAATGCCGCAAGCAGAATTCAATTCCGAGGCTCCGTTCTTCTGAAAATCGCTCCTATATCCAAAACCTATCCTCCAGTATTCTGGCTCGAAGAATCGTAATTGGGAACGGAACACACGCATTTCCGACGTAAAATGACTAGAGGAATCGAATGCCGCAAGCAGAATTCAAACCCGAGACTCCGTTTGTCTGAAAATCGCTCCTATACCCAAAAACCTATCGTCCAGTATTCTGGCTCCCAGAATAGTAATTGGGAACGGAACACATGCATTTCCGACGTAAAATGACGAGAGGAACCGAATGCCGCAAGCAGAATACAAACCTGCGACTCCATTTGTCAAATCGCACCTATACCCAAAAACCTATCCTTCAGTATTCTGGCTCCCAGAATCGTAATTGGGAACGGAACACATGCATTTCCGACGTAAAATGACGAGAGGAATCGAATGCCGCAAGCAGAATACAAACCTGAGACTCCATTTGTCAAATCGCTCCTATACCCAAAAACCTATCCTTCAGTATTCTGGCTCCCAGAATCGTAATTGGGAACGGAACACATGCATTTCCGACGTAAAATGACGAGAGGAATCGAATGCCGCAAGCAAAATTCAAATCCGAGGCTCCGTTCTTCTGAAAATCGCTCCTGTATCCAAAACCTATCTTAAAGTATTCTGGCTCGAAGAATCATAATTGGGAACGGAACACACGCATTTCCGACGTAAAATGACTAGAGGAATCGAATGCCGCAAGCAGAATTCAAACCCGAGACTCCGTTCTTCTGAAAATCGCTCCTATATCCAAAACCTATCCTCCAGTATTCTGGCTCGAAGAATCGTAATTGGGAACGGAACACACGCATTTCCGACGTAAAATGACTAGAGGAATCGAATGCCGCAAGCAGAATTCAAACCCGAGACTCCGTTTGTCTGAAAATCGCTCCTATACCCAAAAACCTATCGTCCAGTATTCTGGCTCCCAGAATAGTAATTGGGAACGGAACAAATGCATTTCCGGCGTAAAATGACGAGAGGAATCGAATGCCGCAAGCAGGATTCAAACCCGAGACTCCGTTTGTCTGAAAATCGTTCCTATACCCAAAAACCTATCTTCCAGTATTCTGGCTCCCAGAATCGTAATCTGAAACGGAACACATGCATTTCCGACGTAAAATGACGAGTGGAATCGAATGACACAAGCAGAATTCAAATCCGAGACTCCGTTTGTCAAATCGCTCCTATACCCAAAAACCTGTCCTCCAGTATTCTGGCTCCCAGAATAGTAATTGGGAACGGAACACATGCATTTCCGACGTAAAATGACGAGAGGAATCGAATGCCGCAAGAAGAATTCAAACCCGAGACTCAGTTTGTCTGAAAATCGCTCCTATACCCAAAAACTCATCCTCCAGTATTCTGGCTCCCAGAATAGTAATTGGGAACGGAACACATGCATTTGCGACGTAAAATGACGATAGTAATCGAATGCCGCAAGCAGAATTCAATTCCGAGGCTCCGTTCTTCTGAAAATCGCTCCTATATCCAAAACCTATCCTCCAGTATTCTGGCTCGAAGAATCGTAATTGGGAACGGAATACACGCATTTCCGACGTAAAATGACTAGAGGAATCGAATGCCGCAAGCAGAATTCAAACCCGAGACTCCGTTTGTCTGAAAATCGCTCCTATACCCAAAAACCTATCGTCCAGTATTCTGGCTCCCAGAATAGTAATTGGGAACGGAACACATGCATTTGCGACGTAAAATGACGAGAGGAATCGAATGCCGCAAGCAGAATTCAAATCCGAGGCTCCGTTCGTCTGAAAATCGTTGCTATATCCAAAACCTATCGTCCAGTAGTCTAGCTCGCAGAATAGTAATTGGGAACGGAACACACGCATTTCCGACGTAAAATGACTAGAGGAATCGAATGCCGCAAGCAGAATTCAAACCCGAGACTCCGTTTGTCTGAAAATCGCTCCTATACCCAAAAACCTATCTTCCAGTATTCTGGCTCGAAGAATCATAATTGGCAACGGAACACATGCATTTCCGACGTAAAATGACGAGTGGAATCGAATGACACAAGCAGAATTCAAATCCGAGACTCCGTTTGTCAAATCGCTCCTATACCCAAAAACCTGTCCTCCAGTATTCTGGCTCCCAGAATAGTAATTGGGAACGGAACACAAGCATTTCCGACGTAAAATGACTAGAGGAATCGAATGCCGCAAGCAGAATTCAATTTCGAGGCTCCGTTCTTCTGAAAATCGCTCCTATATCCAAAACCTATCTTCCAGTATTCTGGATCGAAGAATCATAATTGGGAACGGAACACATGCATTTCCGACGTAAAATGACTAGAGGAATCGAATGCCGCAAGCAGAATTCAAACCCGAGACTCCGTTTGTCTGAAAATCGCTCCTATACCCAAAAACCTATCTTCCAGTATTCTGGCTCCCAGAATCGTAA
Organism: Ectemnius lituratus; assembly: GCA_910593735.2. Taxonomy (NCBI): domain Eukaryota; kingdom Metazoa; phylum Arthropoda; class Insecta; order Hymenoptera; family Crabronidae; genus Ectemnius; species Ectemnius lituratus. Next base: position 1,958,911 of record CAJVAQ020000096.1, on the reverse strand, counting down.
TCTGAAACGGAACACATGCATTTCCGACGTAAAATGACGAGTGGAATCGAATGACGCAAGCAGAATTCAAATCCGAGACTCCATTTGTCAAATCGCACCTATACCCAAAAACCTATCCTTCAGTATTCTGGCTCCCAGAATCGTAATTGGGAACGGAACACATGCACTTGCGACGTAAAATGACTAGAGGAATCGAATGCCGCAAGCAGAATTCAATTTCGAGGCTCCGTTCTTCTGAAAATCGCTCCTATATCCAAAACCTATCTTCCAGTATTCTGGCTCCCAGAATCGTAATCTGAAACGGAACACATGCATTTCCGACGTAAAATGACGAGTGGAATCGAATGACGCAAGCAGAATTCAAATCCGAGACTCCGTTTGTCTGAAAATCGCTCCTATACCCAAAAACATATCCTCCAGTATTCTGGCTCCCAGAATAGTAATTGGGAACGGAACACATGCATTTGCGACGTAAAATGACGATAGTAATCGAATGCCGCAAGCAGAATTCAATTCCGAGGCTCCGTTCTTCTGAAAATCGCTCCTATATCCAAAACCTATCTTCCAGTATTCTGGCTCGAAGAATCATAATTGGCAACGGAACACGTGCATTTCCGAAATAAAATGACGAGAGGAACCGAATGCCGCAAGCATAATTCAAATCCGAGACTCCGTTTGTCTGAAAATCGCTCCTATACCCAAAAACCTATCCTCCAGGATTCTGGCTCCCAGAATAGTAATTGGGAACGGAACACATGCATTTGCGACGTAAAATGACGAGAGGAATCGAATGACGCAAGCAGAATTCAATTCCGAGGCTCCGTTCTTCTGAAAATCGCTCCTATATCCAAAAACATATCCTCCAGTATTCTGGCTCCCAGAATCGTAATCTGAAACGGAACACATGCATTTCCGACGTAAAATGACGAGTGGAATCGAATGACGCAAGCAGAATTCAATTTCGAGGCTCCGTTCTTCTGAAAATCGCTCCTATATCCAAAACCTATCTTCCAGTATTCTGGCTCGAAGAATCATAATTGGCAACGGAACACATGCATTTCCGAAATAAAATGACGAGAGGAACCGAATGCCGCAAGCATAATTCAAATCCGAGACTCCGTTTGTCTGAAAATCGCTCCTATACCCAAAAACCTATCCTCCAGGATTCTGGCTCCCAGAATAGTAATTGGGAACGGAACACATGCATTTCCGACGTAAAATGACGAGAGGAATCGAATGCCGCAAGCAGAATTCAAACCCGAGATTCCGTTTGTCTGAATATCGCTCCTATACCCAAAAACCTATCCTCCAGTATTCTGGCTCCCAGAATAGTAATTGGGAACGGAACACATGCATTTCCGACGTAAAATGACGAGAGGAATCGAATGCCGCAAGCAGAATTCAAACCCGAGACTCAGTTTGTCTGAAAATCGCTCCTATACCCAAAAACGCATCCTCCAGTATTCTGGCTCCCAGAATAGTAATTGGGAACGGAACACATGCATTTGCGACGTAAAATGACGATAGTAATCGAATGCCGCAAGCAGAATTCAATTCCGAGGCTCCGTTCTTCTGAAAATCGCTCCTATATCCAAAACCTATCCTCCAGTATTCTGGCTCGAAGAATCGTAATTGGGAACGGAACACACGCATTTCCGACGTAAAATGACTAGAGGAATCGAATGCCGCAAGCAGAATTCAAACCCGAGACTCCGTTTGTCTGAAAATCGCTCCTATACCCAAAAACCTATCGTCCAGTATTCTGGCTCCCAGAATAGTAATTGGGAACGGAACACATGCATTTCCGACGTAAAATGACGAGAGGAACCGAATGCCGCAAGCAGAATACAAACCTGCGACTCCATTTGTCAAATCGCACCTATACCCAAAAACCTATCCTTCAGTACTCTGGCTCCCAGAATCGTAATTGGGAACGGAACACATGCATTTCCGACGTAAAATGACGAGAGGAATCGAATGCCGCAAGCAGAATACAAACCTGAGACTCCATTTGTCAAATCGCTCCTATACCCAAAAACCTATCCTTCAGTATTCTGGCTCCCAGAATCGTAATTGGGAACGGAACACATGCATTTCCGACGTAAAATGACGAGAGGAATCGAATGCCGCAAGCAAAATTCAAATCCGAGGCTCCGTTCTTCTGAAAATCGCTCCTGTATCCAAAACCTATCTTAAAGTATTCTGGCTCGAAGAATCATAATTGGGAACGGAACACACGCATTTCCGACGTAAAATGACTAGAGGAATCGAATGCCGCAAGCAGAATTCAAACCCGAGACTCCGTTCTTCTGAAAATCGCTCCTATATCCAAAACCTATCCTCCAGTATTCTGGCTCGAAGAATCGTAATTGGGAACGGAACACACGCATTTCCGACGTAAAATGACTAGAGGAATCGAATGCCGCAAGCAGAATTCAAACCCGAGACTCCGTTTGTCTGAAAATCGCTCCTATACCCAAAAACCTATCGTCCAGTATTCTGGCTCCCAGAATAGTAATTGGGAACGGAACAAATGCATTTCCGGCGTAAAATGACGAGAGGAATCGAATGCCGCAAGCAGGATTCAAACCCGAGACTCCGTTTGTCTGAAAATCGTTCCTATACCCAAAAACCTATCTTCCAGTATTCTGGCTCCCAGAATCGTAATCTGAAACGGAACACATGCATTTCCGACGTAAAATGACGAGTGGAATCGAATGACACAAGCAGAATTCAAATCCGAGACTCCGTTTGTCAAATCGCTCCTATACCCAAAAACCTGTCCTCCAGTATTCTGGCTCCCAGAATAGTAATTGGGAACGGAACACATGCATTTCCGACGTAAAATGACGAGAGGAATCGAATGCCGCAAGAAGAATTCAAACCCGAGACTCCGTTTGTCTGAAAATCGCTCCTATACCCAAAAACTTATCCTCCAGTATTCTGGCTCCCAGAATAGTAATTGGGAACGGAACACATGCATTTGCGACGTAAAATGACGATAGTAATCGAATGCCGCAAGCAGAATTCAATTCCGAGGCTCCGTTCTTCTGAAAATCGCTCCTATATCCAAAACCTATCCTCCAGTATTCTGGCTCGAAGAATCGTAATTGGGAACGGAATACACGCATTTCCGACGTAAAATGACTAGAGGAATCGAATGCCGCAAGCAGAATTCAAACCCGAGACTCCGTTTGTCTGAAAATCGCTCCTATACCCAAAAACCTATCGTCCAGTATTCTGGCTCCCAGAATAGTAATTGGGAACGGAACACATGCATTTCAGACGTAAAATGACGAGAGGAATCGAATGCCGCAAGCAGAATTCAAATCCGAGGCTCCGTTCGTCTGAAAATCGTTGCTATATCCAAAACCTATCGTCCAGTAGTCTAGCTCGCAGAATAGTAATTGGGAACGGAACACACGCATTTCCGACGTAAAATGACTAGAGGAATCGAATGCCGCAAGCAGAATTCAAACCCGAGACTCCGTTTGTCTGAAAATCGCTCCTATACCCAAAAACCTATCTTCCAGTATTCTGGCTCGAAGAATCATAATTGGCAACGGAACACATGCATTTCCGACGTAAAATGACGAGTGGAATCGAATGACACAAGCAGAATTCAAATCCGAGACTCCGTTTGTCAAATCGCTCCTATACCCAAAAACCTGTCCTCCAGTATTCTGGCTCCCAGAATAGTAATTGGGAACGGAACACAAGCATTTCCGACGTAAAATGACTAGAGGAATCGAATGCCGCAAGCAGAATTCAATTTCGAGGCTCCGTTCTTCTGAAAATCGCTCCTATATCCAAAACCTATCTTCCAGTATTCTGGATCGAAGAATCATAATTGGGAACGGAACACATGCATTTCCGACGTAAAATGACTAGAGGAATCGAATGCCGCAAGCAGAATTCAAACCCGAGACTCCGTTTGTCTGAAAATCGCTCCTATACCCAAAAACCTATCTTCCAGTATTCTGGCTCCCAGAATCGTAATCTGAAACGGAACACATGCATTTCCGACGTAAAATGACGAGTGGAATCGAATGACGCAAGCAGAATTCAAATCCGAGACTCCATTTGTCAAATCGCACCTATACCCAAAAACCTATCCTTCAGTATTCTGGCTCCCAGAATCGTAATTGGGAACGGAACACATGCACTTGCGACGTAAAATGACTAGAGGAATCGAATGCCGCAAGCAGAATTCAATTTCGAGGCTCCGTTCTTCTGAAAATCGCTCCTATATCCAAAACCTATCTTCCAGTATTCTGGCTCCCAGAATCGTAATCTGAAACGGAACACATGCATTTCCGACGTAAAATGACGAGTGGAATCGAATGACGCAAGCAGAATTCAAATCCGAGACTCCGTTTGTCTGAAAATCGCTCCTATACCCAAAAACATATCCTCCAGTATTCTGGCTCCCAGAATAGTAATTGGGAACGGAACACATGCATTTCCGACGTAAAATGACGAGAGGAATCGAATGCCGCAAGCAGAATTCAAACCCGAGATTCCGTTTGTCTGAAAATCGCTCCTATACCCAAAAACCTATCCTCCACTATTCTGGCTCCCAGAATAGTAATTGGGAACGGAACACATGCATTTGCGACGTAAAATGACGATAGTAATCGAATGCCGCAAGCAGAATTCAATTCCGCGGCTCCGTTCTTCTGAAAATCGCTCCTATATCCAAAACCTATCCTCCAGTATTCTGGCTCGAAGAATCGTAATTGGGAACGGAACACATGCATTTCCGACGTAAAATGACGAGAGGAATCGAATGCCGCAAGCAGAATACAAACCTGAGACTCCATTTGTCAAATCGCTCCTATACCCAAAAACCTATCGTCCAGTATTCTGGCTCCCAGAATAGTAATTGGGAACGGAACAAATGCATTTCCGACGTAAAATGACGAGAGGAATCGAATGCCGCAAGCAGGATTCAAACCCGAGACTCCGTTTGTCTGAAAATCGCTCCTATACCCAAAAACCTATCTTCCAGTATTCTGGCTCCCAGAATCGTAATCTGAAACGGAACACATGCATTTCCGACGTAAAATGACGAGTGGAATCGAATGACACAAGCAGAATTCAAATCCGAGACTCCGTTTGTCAAATCGCTCCTATACCCAAAAACCTGTCCTCCAGTATTCTGGCTCCCAGAATAGTAATTGGGAACGGAACACAAGCATTTCCGACGTAAAATGACTAGAGGAATCGAATGCCGGAAGCAGAATTCAATTTCGAGGCTCCGTTCTTCTGAAAATCGCTCCTATATCCAAAACCTATCTTCCAGTATTCTGGCTCGAAGAATCATAATTGGGAACGGAACACATGCATTTCCGACGTAAAATGACTAGAGGAATCGAATGCCGCAAGCAGAATTCAAACCCGAGACTCCGTTTGTCTGAAAATCGCTCCAATACCCAAAAACCTATCTTTCAGTATTCTGGCTCCCAGAATCGTAATCTGAAACGGAACACATGCATTTCCGACGTAAAATGACGAGTGGAATCGAATGACGCAAGCAGAATTCAAATCCGAGACTCCGTTTGTCAAATCGCTCCTATACCCAAAAACCTGTCCTCCAGTATTCTGGCTCCCAGAATAGTAATTGGGAACGGAACACATGCATTTGCGACGTAAAATGACGATAGTAATCGAATGCCGCAAGCAGAATTCAATTCCGAGGCTCCGTTTGTCAAATCGCTCCTATACCCAAAAACCTATCCTCCAGTATTCTGGCTCCCAGAATCGTAATTGGGAACGGAACACATGCATTTCCGACGTAAAATGACGAGAGGAATCGAATGCCGCAAGCAGGATTCAAACCCGAGACTCCGTTTGTCTGAAAATCGCTCCTATACCCAAAAACCTATCTTCCAGTATTCTGGCTCCCAGAATCGTAATCTGAAACGGAACACATGCATTTCCGACGTAAAATGACGAGTGGAATCGAATGACACAAGCAGAATTCAAATCCGAGACTCCGTTTGTCAAATCGCTCCTATACCCAAAAACCTGTCCTCCAGTATTCTGGCTCCCAGAATAGTAATTGGGAACGGAACACAAGCATTTCCGACGTAAAATGACTAGAGGAATCGAATGCCGGAAGCAGAATTCAATTTCGAGGCTCCGTTCTTCTGAAAATCGCTCCTATATCCAAAACCTATCTTCCAGTATTCTGGCTCGAAGAATCATAATTGGGAACGGAACACATGCATTTCCGACGTAAAATGACTAGAGGAATCGAATGCCGCAAGCAGAATTCAAACCCGAGACTCCGTTTGTCTGAAAATCGCTCCAATACCCAAAAACCTATCTTCCAGTATTCTGGCTCCCAGAATCGTAATCTGAAACGGAACACATGCATTTCCGACGTAAAATGACGAGTGGAATCGAATGACGCAAGCAGAATTCAAATCCGAGACTCCGTTTGTCAAATCGCTCCTATACCCAAAAACCTGTCCTCCAGTATTCTGGCTCCCAGAATAGTAATTGGGAACGGAACACATGCATTTCCGACGTAAAATGACGAGAGGAATCGAATGCCGCAAGCAGAATTCAAACCCGAGACTCAGTTTGTCTGAAAATCGCTCCTATACCCAAAAACTCATCCTCCAGTATTCTGGCTCCCAGAATAGTAATTGGGAACGGAACACATGCATTTGCGACGTAAAATGACGATAGTAATCGAATGCCGCAAGCAGAATTCAATTCCGAGGCTCCGTTTGTCAAATCGCTCCTATACCCAAAAACCTATCCTCCAGTATTCTGGCTCCCAGAATCGTAATTGGGAACGGAACACATGCATTTCCGACGTAAAATGACGAGAGGAATCGAATGCCGCAAGCAGGATTCAAACCCGAGACTCCGTTTGTCTGAAAATCGCTCCTATACCCAAAAACCTATCTTCCAGTATTCTGGCTCGAAGAATCATAATTGGCAACGGAACACATGCACTTGCGACGTAAAATGACTAGAGGAATCGAATGCCGCAAGCAGAATTCAATTTCGAGGCTCCGTTCTTCTGAAAATCGCTCCTATATCCAAAACCTATCTTCCAGTATTCTGGCTCCCAGAATCGTAATCTGAAACGGAACACATGCATTTCCGACGTAAAATGACGAGTGGAATCGAATGACGCAAGCAGAATTCAAATCCGAGACTCCGTTTGTCTGAAAATCGCTCCTATACACAAAAACATATCCTCCAGTATTCTGGCTCCCAGAATAGTAATTGGGAACGGAACACATGCATTTCCGACGTAAAATGACGAGAGGAATCGAATGCCGCAAGCAGAATTCAAACCCGAGATTCCGTTTGTCTGAAAATCGCTCCTATACCCAAAAACCTATCTTCCAGTATTCTGGCTCCCAGAATCGTAATCTGAAACGGAACACATGCATTTCCGACGTAAAATGACGAGTGGAATCGAATGACACAAGCAGAATTCAAATCCGAGACTCCGTTTGTCAAATCGCTCCTATACCCAAAAACCTGTCCTCCAGTATTCTGGCTCCCAGAATAGTAATTGGGAACGGAACACAAGCATTTCCGACGTAAAATGACTAGAGGAATCGAATGCCGGAAGCAGAATTCAATTTCGAGGCTCCGTTCTTCTGAAAATCGCTCCTATATCCAAAACCTATCTTCCAGTATTCTGGCTCGAAGAATCATAATTGGGAACGGAACACATGCATTTCCGACGTAAAATGACTAGAGGAATCGAATGCCGCAAGCATAATTCAAATCCGAGACTCCGTTTGTCAAATCGCTCCTATACCCAAAAATCTATCCTCCAGTATTCCGGCTCCCAGAATCGTAATCTGAAACGGAACACATGCATTTCCGACGTAAAATGACGAGAGGAATCGAATGACGCAAGCAGAATTCAAATCCGAGACTCCGTTTGTCAAATCGCTCCTATACCCAAAAACCTATCCTCCAGTATTCTGGCTCCCAGAATCGTAATTGGGAACGGAACACATGCATTTCCGACGTAAAATGACGAGAGGAATCGAATGCCGCAAGCAGGATTCAAACCCGAGACTCCGTTTGTCTGAAAATCGCTCCTATACCCAAAAACCTATCTTCCAGTATTCTGGCTCGAAGAATCATAATTGGCAACGGAACACATGCATTTCCGACGTAAAATGACGAGTGGAATCGAATGACACAAGCAGAATTCAAATCCGAGACTCCGTTTGTCAAATCGCTCCTATACCCAAAAACCTGTCCTCCAGTATTCTGGCTCCCAGAATAGTAATTGGGAACGGAACACAAGCATTTCCGACGTAAAATGACTAGAGGAATCGAATGCCGCAAGCAGACTTCAATTTCGAGGCTCCGTTCTTCTGAAAATCGCTCCTATATCCAAAACCTATCTTCCAGTATTCTGGCTCGAAGAATCATAATTGGGAACGGAACACATGCATTTCCGACGTAAAATGACTAGAGGAATCGAATGCCGCAAGCAGAATTCAAACCCGAGACTCCGTTTGTCTGAAAATCGCTCCTATACCCAAAAACCTATCTTCCAGTATTCTGGCTCCCAGAATCGTAATCTGAAACGGAACACATGCATTTCCGACGTAAAATGACGAGTGGAATCGAATGACGCGAGCAGAATTCAAATCCGAGACTCCATTTGTCAAATCGCACCTATACCCAAAAACCTATCCTTCAGTATTCTGGCTCCCAGAATCGTAATTGGGAACGGAACACATGCATTTCCGACGTAAAATGACGAGTGGAATCGAATGATGCAAGCAGAATTCAAATCCGAGACTCCATTTGTCAAATCGCACCTATACCCAAAAACCTATCCTTCAGTATTCTGGCTCCCAGAATCGTAATTGGGAACGGAACACATGCATTTCCGACGTAAAATGACTAGAGGAATCGAATGCCGCAAGCAGAATTCAATTTCGAGGCTCCGTTCTTCTGAAAATCGCTCCTATATCCAAAACCTATCTTCCAGTATTCTGGCTCCCAGAATCGTAATCTGAAACGGAACACATGCATTTCCGACGTAAAATGACGAGTGGAATCGAATGACGCAAGCAGAATTCAAATCCGAGACTCCGTTTGTCTGAAAATCGCTCCTATACCCAAAAACATATCCTCCAGTATTCTGGCTCCCAGAATAGTAATTGGGAACGGAACACATGCATTTCCGACGTAAAATGACGAGAGGAATCGAATGCCGCAAGCAGAATTCAAACCCGAGATTCCGTTTGTCTGAAAATCGCTCCTATACCAAAAAACCTATCCTCCACTATTCTGGCTCCCAGAATAGTAATTGGGAACGGAACACATGCATTTCCGACGTAAAATGACGAGAGGAACCGAATGCCGCAAGCAGAATACAAACCTGCGACTCCATTTGTCAAATCGCACCTATACCCAAAAACCTATCCTTCAGTATTCTGGCTCCCAGAATCGTAATTGGGAACGGAACACATGCATTTCCGACGTAAAATGACTAGAGGAATCGAATGCCGCAAGCAGAATTCAATTTCGAGGCTCCGTTCTTCTGAAAATCGCTCCTATATCCAAAACCTATCTTCCAGTATTCTGGCTCCCAGAATCGTAATCTGAAACGGAACACATGCATTTCCGACGTAAAATGACGAGTGGAATCGAATGACGCAAGCAGAATTCAAATCCGAGACTCCGTTTGTCTGAAAATCGCTCCTATACCCAAAAACATATCCTCCAGTATTCTGGCTCCCAGAATAGTAATTGGGAACGGAACACATGCATTTCCGACGTAAAATGACGAGAGGAATCGAATGCCGCAAGCAGAATTCAAACCCGAGATTCCGTTTGTCTGAAAATCGCTCCTATACCCAAAAACCTATCCTCCACTATTCTGGCTCCCAGAATAGTAATTGGGAACGGAACACATGCATTTGCGACGTAAAATGACGATAGTAATCGAATGCCGCAAGCAGAATTCAATTCCGCGGCTCCGTTCTTCTGAAAATCGCTCCTATATCCAAAACCTATCCTCCAGTATTCTGGCTCGAAGAATCGTAATTGGGAACGGAACACATGCATTTCCGACGTAAAATGACGAGAGGAATCGAATGCCGCAAGCAGAATACAAACCTGAGACTCCATTTGTCAAATCGCTCCTATACCCAAAAACCTATCGTCCAGTATTCTGGCTCCCAGAATAGTAATTGGGAACGGAACAAATGCATTTCCGACGTAAAATGACGAGAGGAATCGAATGCCGCAAGCAGAATTCAAACCCGAGACTCCGTTTGTCTGAAAATCGCTCCTATACCCAAAAACCTATCTTCCAGTATTCTGGCTCCCAGAATCGTAATCTGAAACGGAACACATGCATTTCCGACGTAAAATGACGAGTGGAATCGAATGACACAAGCAGAATTCAAATCCGAGACTCCGTTTGTCAAATCGCTCCTATACCCAAAAACCTGTCCTCCAGTATTCTGGCTCCCAGAATAGTAATTGGGAACGGAACACAAGCATTTCCGACGTAAAATGACTAGAGGAATCGAATGCCGGAAGCAGAATTCAATTTCGAGGCTCCGTTCTTCTGAAAATCGCTCCTATATCCAAAACCTATCTTCCAGTATTCTGGCTCGAAGAATCATAATTGGGAACGGAACACATGCATTTCCGACGTAAAATGACTAGAGGAATCGAATGCCGCAAGCAGAATTCAAACCCGAGACTCCGTTTGTCTGAAAATCGCTCCAATACCCAAAAACCTATCTTTCAGTATTCTGGCTCCCAGAATCGTAATCTGAAACGGAACACATGCATTTCCGACGTAAAATGACGAGTGGAATCGAATGACGCAAGCAGAATTCAAATCCGAGACTCCGTTTGTCAAATCGCTCCTATACCCAAAAACCTGTCCTCCAGTATTCTGGCTCCCAGAATAGTAATTGGGAACGGAACACATGCATTTGCGACGTAAAATGACGATAGTAATCGAATGCCGCAAGCAGAATTCAATTCCGAGGCTCCGTTTGTCAAATCGCTCCTATACCCAAAAACCTATCCTCCAGTATTCTGGCTCCCAGAATCGTAATTGGGAACGGAACACATGCATTTCCGACGTAAAATGACGAGAGGAATCGAATGCCGCAAGCAGGATTCAAACCCGAGACTCCGTTTGTCTGAAAATCGCTCCTATACCCAAAAACCTATCTTCCAGTATTCTGGCTCCCAGAATCGTAATCTGAAACGGAACACATGCATTTCCGACGTAAAATGACGAGTGGAATCGAATGACACAAGCAGAATTCAAATCCGAGACTCCGTTTGTCAAATCGCTCCTATACCCAAAAACCTGTCCTCCAGTATTCTGGCTCCCAGAATAGTAATTGGGAACGGAACACAAGCATTTCCGACGTAAAATGACTAGAGGAATCGAATGCCGGAAGCAGAATTCAATTTCGAGGCTCCGTTCTTCTGAAAATCGCTCCTATATCCAAAACCTATCTTCCAGTATTCTGGCTCGAAGAATCATAATTGGGAACGGAACACATGCATTTCCGACGTAAAATGACGAGAGGAATCGAATGCCGCAAGCAGAATTCAAACCCGAGACTCCGTTTGTCTGAAAATCGCTCCAATACCCAAAAACCTATCTTCCAGTATTCTGGCTCCCAGAATCGTAATCTGAAACGGAACACATGCATTTCCGACGTAAAATGACGAGTGGAATCGAATGACGCAAGCAGAATTCAAATCCGAGACTCCGTTTGTCAAATCGCTCCTATACCCAAAAACCTGTCCTCCAGTATTCTGGCTCCCAGAATAGTAATTGGGAACGGAACACATGCATTTCCGACGTAAAATGACGAGAGGAATCGAATGCCGCAAGCAGAATTCAAACCCGAGACTCAGTTTGTCTGAAAATCGCTCCTATACCCAAAAACTCATCCTCCAGTATTCTGGCTCCCAGAATAGTAATTGGGAACGGAACACATGCATTTGCGACGTAAAATGACGATAGTAATCGAATGCCGCAAGCAGAATTCAATTCCGAGGCTCCGTTTGTCAAATCGCTCCTATACCCAAAAACCTATCCTCCAGTATTCTGGCTCCCAGAATCGTAATTGGGAACGGAACACATGCATTTCCGACGTAAAATGACGAGAGGAATCGAATGCCGCAAGCAGGATTCAAACCCGAGACTCCGTTTGTCTGAAAATCGCTCCTATACCCAAAAACCTATCTTCCAGTATTCTGGCTCGAAGAATCATAATTGGCAACGGAACACATGCACTTGCGACGTAAAATGACTAGAGGAATCGAATGCCGCAAGCAGAATTCAATTTCGAGGCTCCGTTCTTCTGAAAATCGCTCCTATATCCAAAACCTATCTTCCAGTATTCTGGCTCGAAGAATCGTAATTGGGAACGGAACACAGGCATTTCCGACGTAAAATGACTAGAGGAATCGAATGCCGCAAGCAGAATTCAAACCCGAGACTCCGTTTGTCTGAAAATCGCTCCTATACCCAAAAACATATCCTCCAGTATTCTGGCTCCCAGAATAGTAATTGGGAACGGAACACATGCATTTCCGACGTAAAATGACGAGAGGAATCGAATGCCGCAAGCAGAATTCAAATCCGAGACTCCGTTTGTCTGAAAATCGCTCCAATACCCAAAAACCTATCTTCCAGTATTCTGGCTCCCAGAATCGTAATCTGAAACGGAACACATGCATTTCCGACGTAAAATGACGAGTGGAATCGAATGACGCAAGCAGAATTCAAATCCGAGACTCCGTTTGTCTGAAAATCGCTCCTATACACAAAAACATATCCTCCAGTATTCTGGCTCCCAGAATAGTAATTGGGAACGGAACACATGCATTTCCGACGTAAAATGACGAGAGGAATCGAATGCCGCAAGCAGAATTCAAACCCGAGATTCCGTTTGTCTGAAAATCGCTCCTATACCCAAAAACCTATCTTCCAGTATTCTGGCTCCCAGAATCGTAATCTGAAACGGAACACATGCATTTCCGACGTAAAATGACGAGTGGAATCGAATGACACAAGCAGAATTCAAATCCGAGACTCCGTTTGTCAAATCGCTCCTATACCCAAAAACCTGTCCTCCAGTATTCTGGCTCCCAGAATAGTAATTGGGAACGGAACACAAGCATTTCCGACGTAAAATGACTAGAGGAATCGAATGCCGGAAGCAGAATTCAATTTCGAGGCTCCGTTCTTCTGAAAATCGCTCCTATATCCAAAACCTATCTTCCAGTATTCTGGCTCGAAGAATCATAATTGGGAACGGAACACATGCATTTCCGACGTAAAATGACTAGAGGAATCGAATGCCGCAAGCATAATTCAAATCCGAGACTCCGTTTGTCAAATCGCTCCTATACCCAAAAATCTATCCTCCAGTATTCCGGCTCCCAGAATCGTAATCTGAAACGGAACACATGCATTTCCGACGTAAAATGACGAGAGGAATCGAATGACGCAAGCAGAATTCAAATCCGAGACTCCGTTTGTCAAATCGCTCCTATACCCAAAAACCTATCCTCCAGTATTCTGGCTCCCAGAATCATAATTGGGAACGGAACACATGCATTTCCGACGTAAAATGACGAGAGGAATCGAATGCCGCAAGCAGGATTCAAACCCGAGACTCCGTTTGTCTGAAAATCGCTCCTATACCCAAAAACCTATCTTCCAGTATTCTGGCTCGAAGAATCATAATTGGCAACGGAACACATGCATTTCCGACGTAAAATGACGAGTGGAATCGAATGACACAAGCAGAATTCAAATCCGAGACTCCGTTTGTCAAATCGCTCCTATACCCAAAAACCTGTCCTCCAGTATTCTGGCTCCCAGAATAGTAATTGGGAACGGAACACAAGCATTTCCGACGTAAAATGACTAGAGGAATCGAATGCCGCAAGCAGAATTCAATTTCGAGGCTCCGTTCTTCTGAAAATCGCTCCTATATCCAAAACCTATCTTCCAGTATTCTGGCTCGAAGAATCATAATTGGGAACGGAACACATGCATTTCCGACGTAAAATGACTAGAGGAATCGAATGCCGCAAGCAGAATTCAAACCCGAGACTCCGTTTGTCTGAAAATCGCTCCTATACCCAAAAACCTATCTTCCAGTATTCTGGCTCCCAGAATCGTAATCTGAAACGGAACACATGCATTTCCGACGTAAAATGACGAGTGGAATCGAATGACGCGAGCAGAATTCAAATCCGAGACTCCATTTGTCAAATCGCACCTATACCCAAAAACCTATCCTTCAGTATTCTGGCTCCCAGAATCGTAATTGGGAACGGAACACATGCATTTCCGACGTAAAATGACGAGTGGAATCGAATGATGCAAGCAGAATTCAAATCCGAGACTCCATTTGTCAAATCGCACCTATACCCAAAAACCTATCCTTCAGTATTCTGGCTCCCAGAATCGTAATTGGGAACGGAACACATGCATTTCCGACGTAAAATGACTAGAGGAATCGAATGCCGCAAGCAGAATTCAATTTCGAGGCTCCGTTCTTCTGAAAATCGCTCCTATATCCAAAACCTATCTTCCAGTATTCTGGCTCCCAGAATCGTAATCTGAAACGGAACACATGCATTTCCGACGTAAAATGACGAGTGGAATCGAATGACGCAAGCAGAATTCAAATCCGAGACTCCGTTTGTCTGAAAATCGCTCCTATACCCAAAAACATATCCTCCAGTATTCTGGCTCCCAGAATAGTAATTGGGAACGGAACACATGCATTTCCGACGTAAAATGACGAGAGGAATCGAATGCCGCAAGCAGAATTCAAACCCGAGATTCCGTTTGTCTGAAAATCGCTCCTATACCAAAAAACCTATCCTCCACTATTCTGGCTCCCAGAATAGTAATTGGGAACGGAACACATGCATTTCCGACGTAAAATGACGAGAGGAACCGAATGCCGCAAGCAGAATACAAACCTGCGACTCCATTTGTCAAATCGCACCTATACCCAAAAACCTATCCTTCAGTATTCTGGCTCCCAGAATCGTAATTGGGAACGGAACACATGCATTTCCGACGTAAAATGACGAGAGGAATCGAATGCCGCAAGCAGAATACAAACCTGAGACTCCATTTGTCAAATCGCTCCTATACCCAAAAACCTATCCTTCAGTATTCTGGCTCCCAGAATCGTAATTGGGAACGGAACACACGCATTTCCGACGTAAAATGACTAGAGGAATCGAATGCCGCAAGCAGAATTCAAACCCGAGACTCCGTTTGTCTGAAAATCGCTCCTATACCCAAAAACCTATCGTCCAGTATTCTGGCTCCCAGAATAGTAATTGGGAACGGAACACATGCATTTCCGACGTAAAATGACGAGAGGAACCGAATGCCGCAAGCAGAATACAAACCTGCGACTCCATTTGTCAAATCGCACCTATACCCAAAAACCTATCCTCCAGTATTCTGGCTCCCAGAATAGTAATTGGGAACGGAACACATGCATTTGCGACGTAAAATGACGATAGTAATCGAATGCCGCAAGCAGAATTCAATTCCGAGGCTCCGTTCTTCTGAAAATCGCTCCTATATCCAAAACCTATCTTCCAGTATTCTGGCTCGAAGAATCATAATTGGCAACGGAACACATGCATTTCCGAAATAAAATGACGAGAGGAACCGAATGCCGCAAGCATAATTCAAATCCGAGACTCCGTTTGTCTGAAAATCGCTCCTATACCCAAAAACCTATCCTCCAGGATTCTGGCTCCCAGAATAGTAATTGGGAACGGAACACATGCATTTGCGACGTAAAATGACGAGAGGAATCGAATGACGCAAGCAGAATTCAATTCCGAGGCTCCGTTCTTCTGAAAATCGCTCCTATATCCAAAAACATATCCTCCAGTATTCTGGCTCCCAGAATCGTAATCTGAAACGGAACACATGCATTTCCGACGTAAAATGACGAGTGGAATCGAATGACGCAAGCAGAATTCAATTTCGAGGCTCCGTTCTTCTGAAAATCGCTCCTATATCCAAAACCTATCTTCCAGTATTCTGGCTCCCAGAATAGTAATTGGGAACGGAACACATGCATTTCCGACGTAAAATGACGAGAGGAATCGAATGCCGCAAGCAGAATTCAAACCCGAGACTCAGTTTGTCTGAAAATCGCTCCTATACCCAAAAACTCATCCTCCAGTATTCTGGCTCCCAGAATAGTAATTGGGAACGGAACACATGCATTTGCGACGTAAAATGACGATAGTAATCGAATGCCGCAAGCAGAATTCAATTCCGAGGCTCCGTTCTTCTGAAAATCGCTCCTATATCCAAAACCTATCCTCCAGTATTCTGGCTCGAAGAATCGTAATTGGGAACGGAACACACGCATTTCCGACGTAAAATGACTAGAGGAATCGAATGCCGCAAGCAGAATTCAAACCCGAGACTCCGTTTGTCTGAAAATCGCTCCTATACCCAAAAACCTATCTTCCAGTATTCTGGCTCCCAGAATCGTAATCTGAAACGGAACACATGCATTTCCGACGTAAAATGACGAGTGGAATCGAATGACGCGAGCAGAATTCAAATCCGAGACTCCATTTGTCAAATCGCACCTATACCCAAAAACCTATCCTTCAGTATTCTGGCTCCCAGAATCGTAATTGGGAACGGAACACATGCATTTCCGACGTAAAATGACGAGTGGAATCGAATGATGCAAGCAGAATTCAAATCCGAGACTCCATTTGTCAAATCGCACCTATACCCAAAAACCTATCCTTCAGTATTCTGGCTCCCAGAATCGTAATTGGGAACGGAACACATGCATTTCCGACGTAAAATGACTAGAGGAATCGAATGCCGCAAGCAGAATTCAATTTCGAGGCTCCGTTCTTCTGAAAATCGCTCCTATATCCAAAACCTATCTTCCAGTATTCTGGCTCCCAGAATCGTAATCTGAAACGGAACACATGCATTTCCGACGTAAAATGACGAGTGGAATCGAATGACGCAAGCAGAATTCAAATCCGAGACTCCGTTTGTCTGAAAATCGCTCCTATACCCAAAAACATATCCTCCAGTATTCTGGCTCCCAGAATAGTAATTGGGAACGGAACACATGCATTTCCGACGTAAAATGACGAGAGGAATCGAATGCCGCAAGCAGAATTCAAACCCGAGATTCCGTTTGTCTGAAAATCGCTCCTATACCAAAAAACCTATCCTCCACTATTCTGGCTCCCAGAATAGTAATTGGGAACGGAACACATGCATTTCCGACGTAAAATGACGAGAGGAACCGAATGCCGCAAGCAGAATACAAACCTGCGACTCCATTTGTCAAATCGCACCTATACCCAAAAACCTATCCTTCAGTATTCTGGCTCCCAGAATCGTAATTGGGAACGGAACACATGCATTTCCGACGTAAAATGACGAGAGGAATCGAATGCCGCAAGCAGAATTCAAACCCGAGACTCCATTTGTCAAATCGCTCCTATACCCAAAAACCTATCCTTCAGTATTCTGGCTCCCAGAATCGTAATTGGGAACGGAACACATGCATTTCCGACGTAAAATGACTAGAGGAATCGAATGCCGCAAGCAGAATTCAAACCCGAGACTCCGTTTGTCTGAAAATCGCTCCTATACCCAAAAACCTATCGTCCAGTATTCTGGCTCCCAGAATAGTAATTGGGAACGGAACACATGCATTTCCGACGTAAAATGACGAGAGGAACCGAATGCCGCAAGCAGAATACAAACCTGCGACTCCATTTGTCAAATCGCACCTATACCCAAAAACCTATCCTTCAGTATTCTGGCTCCCAGAATAGTAATTGGGAACGGAACACATGCATTTGCGACGTAAAATGACGATAGTAATCGAATGCCGCAAGCAGAATTCAATTCCGAGGCTCCGTTCTTCTGAAAATCGCTCCTATATCCAAAACCTATCTTCCAGTATTCTGGCTCGAAGAATCATAATTGGCAACGGAACACATGCATTTCCGAAATAAAATGACGAGAGGAACCGAATGCCGCAAGCATAATTCAAATCCGAGACTCCGTTTGTCTGAAAATCGCTCCTATACCCAAAAACCTATCCTCCAGGATTCTGGCTCCCAGAATAGTAATTGGGAACGGAACACATGCATTTGCGACGTAAAATGACGAGAGGAATCGAATGACGCAAGCAGAATTCAATTCCGAGGCTCCGTTCTTCTGAAAATCGCTCCTATATCCAAAAACATATCCTCCAGTATTCTGGCTCCCAGAATCGTAATCTGAAACGGAACACATGCATTTCCGACGTAAAATGACGAGTGGAATCGAATGACGCAAGCAGAATTCAATTTCGAGGCTCCGTTCTTCTGAAAATCGCTCCTATATCCAAAACCTATCTTCCAGTATTCTGGCTCCCAGAATAGTAATTGGGAACGGAACACATGCATTTCCGACGTAAAATGACGAGAGGAATCGAATGCCGCAAGCAGAATTCAAACCCGAGACTCAGTTTGTCTGAAAATCGCTCCTATACCCAAAAACTCATCCTCCAGTATTCTGGCTCCCAGAATAGTAATTGGGAACGGAACACATGCATTTGCGACGTAAAATGACGATAGTAATCGAATGCCGCAAGCAGAATTCAATTCCGAGGCTCCGTTCTTCTGAAAATCGCTCCTATATCCAAAACCTATCCTCCAGTATTCTGGCTCGAAGAATCGTAATTGGGAACGGAACACACGCATTTCCGACGTAAAATGACTAGAGGAATCGAATGCCGCAAGCAGAATTCAAACCCGAGACTCCGTTTGTCTGAAAATCGCTCCTATACCCAAAAACCTATCGTCCAGTATTCTGGCTCCCAGAATAGTAATTGGGAACGGAACACATGCATTTCCGACGTAAAATGACGAGAGGAACCGAATGCCGCAAGCAGAATACAAACCTGCGACTCCATTTGTCAAATCGCACCTATACCCAAAAACCTATCCTTCAGTATTCTGGCTCCCAGAATCGTAATTGGGAACGGAACACATGCATTTCCGACGTAAAATGACGAGAGGAATCGAATGCCGCAAGCAGAATACAAACCTGAGACTCCATTTGTCAAATCGCTCCTATACCCAAAAACCTATCCTTCAGTATTCTGGCTCCCAGAATCGTAATTGGGAACGGAACACACGCATTTCCGACGTAAAATGACTAGAGGAATCGAATGCCGCAAGCAGAATTCAAACCCGAGACTCCGTTCTTCTGAAAATCGCTCCTATATCCAAAACCTATCCTCCAGTATTCTGGCTCGAAGAATCGTAATTGGGAACGGAACACACGCATTTCCGACGTAAAATGACTAGAGGAATCGAATGCCGCAAGCAGAATTCAAACCCGAGACTCCGTTTGTCTGAAAATCGCTCCTATACCCAAAAACCTATCGTCCAGTATTCTGGCTCCCAGAATAGTAATTGGGAACGGAACAAATGCATTTCCGGCGTAAAATGACGAGAGGAATCGAATGCCGCAAGCAGGATTCAAACCCGAGACTCCGTTTGTCTGAAAATCGTTCCTATACCCAAAAACCTATCTTCCAGTATTCTGGCTCCCAGAATCGTAATCTGAAACGGAACACATGCATTTCCGACGTAAAATGACGAGTGGAATCGAATGACACAAGCAGAATTCAAATCCGAGACTCCGTTTGTCAAATCGCTCCTATACCCAAAAACCTGTCCTCCAGTATTCTGGCTCCCAGAATAGTAATTGGGAACGGAACACATGCATTTCCGACGTAAAATGACGAGAGGAATCGAATGCCGCAAGAAGAATTCAAACCCGAGACTCAGTTTGTCTGAAAATCGCTCCTATACCCAAAAACTCATCCTCCAGTATTCTGGCTCCCAGAATAGTAATTGGGAACGGAACACATGCATTTGCGACGTAAAATGACGATAGTAATCGAATGCCGCAAGCAGAATTCAATTCCGAGGCTCCGTTCTTCTGAAAATCGCTCCTATATCCAAAACCTATCCTCCAGTATTCTGGCTCGAAGAATCGTAATTGGGAACGGAATACACGCATTTCCGACGTAAAATGACTAGAGGAATCGAATGCCGCAAGCAGAATTCAAACCCGAGACTCCGTTTGTCTGAAAATCGCTCCTATACCCAAAAACCTATCGTCCAGTATTCTGGCTCCCAGAATAGTAATTGGGAACGGAACACATGCATTTGCGACGTAAAATGACGAGAGGAATCGAATGCCGCAAGCAGAATTCAAACCCGAGATTCCGTTTGTCTGAAAATCGCTCCTATACCCAAAAACCTATCCTCCAGTATTCTGGCTCCCAGAATAGTAATTGGGAACGGAACACATGCATTTCCGACGTAAAATGACGAGAGGAATCGAATGCCGCAAGCAGAATTCAAACCCGAGACTCAGTTTGTCTGAAAATCGCTCCTATACCCAAAAACTCATCCTCCAGTATTCTGGCTCCCAGAATAGTAATTGGGAACGGAACACATGCATTTGCGACGTAAAATGACGATAGTAATCGAATGCCGCAAGCAGAATTCAATTCCGAGGCTCCGTTCTTCTGAAAATCGCTCCTATATCCAAAACCTATCGTCCAGTATTCTGGCTCCCAGAATAGTAATTGGGAACGGAACACACGCATTTCCGACGTAAAATGACTAGAGGAATCGAATGCCGCAAGCAGAATTCAAACCCGAGACTCCGTTTGTCTGAAAATCGCTCCTATACCCAAAAACCTATCTTCCAGTATTCTGGCTCGAAGAATCATAATTGGCAACGGAACACATGCATTTCCGACGTAAAATGACGAGTGGAATCGAATGACACAAGCAGAATTCAAATCCGAGACTCCGTTTGTCAAATCGCTCCTATACCCAAAAACCTGTCCTCCAGTATTCTGGCTCCCAGAATAGTAATTGGGAACGGAACACAAGCATTTCCGACGTAAAATGACTAGAGGAATCGAATGCCGCAAGCAGAATTCAATTTCGAGGCTCCGTTCTTCTGAAAATCGCTCCTATATCCAAAACCTATCTTCCAGTATTCTGGATCGAAGAATCATAATTGGGAACGGAACACATGCATTTCCGACGTAAAATGACTAGAGGAATCGAATGCCGCAAGCAGAATTCAAACCCGAGACTCCGTTTGTCTGAAAATCGCTCCTATACCCAAAAACCTATCTTCCAGTATTCTGGCTCCCAGAATCGTAATCTGAAACGGAACACATGCATTTCCGACGTAAAATGACGAGTGGAATCGAATGACGCAAGCAGAATTCAAATCCGAGACTCCATTTGTCAAATCGCACCTATACCCAAAAACCTATCCTTCAGTATTCTGGCTCCCAGAATCGTAATTGGGAACGGAACACATGCATTTCCGACGTAAAATGACGAGTGGAATCGAATGACGCAAGCAGAATTCAAATCCGAGTCTCCATTTGTCAAATCGCACCTATACCCAAAAACCTATCCTTCAGTATTCTGGCTCCCAGAATCGTAATTGGGAACGGAACACATGCATTTCCGACGTAAAATGACTAGAGGAATCGAATGCCGCAAGCAGAATTCAATTTCGAGGCTCCGTTCTTCTGAAAATCGCTCCTATATCCAAAACCTATCTTCCAGTATTCTGGCTCCCAGAATCGTAATCTGAAACGGAACACATGCATTTCCGACGTAAAATGACGAGTGGAATCGAATGACGCAAGCAGAATTCAAATCCGAGACTCCGTTTGTCTGAAAATCGCTCCTATACCCAAAAACATATCCTCCAGTATTCTGGCTCCCAGAATAGTAATTGGGAACGGAACACATGCATTTCCGACGTAAAATGACGAGAGGAATCGAATGCCGCAAGCAGAATTCAAACCCGAGATTCCGTTTGTCTGAAAATCGCTCCTATACCAAAAAACCTATCCTCCACTATTCTGGCTCCCAGAATAGTAATTGGGAACGGAACACATGCATTTCCGACGTAAAATGACGAGAGGAACCGAATGCCGCAAGCAGAATACAAACCTGCGACTCCATTTGTCAAATCGCACCTATACCCAAAAACCTATCCTTCAGTATTCTGGCTCCCAGAATCGTAATTGGGAACGGAACACATGCATTTCCGACGTAAAATGACGAGAGGAATCGAATGCCGCAAGCAGAATACAAACCTGAGACTCCATTTGTCAAATCGCTCCTATACCCAAAAACCTATCCTTCAGTATTCTGGCTCCCAGAATCGTAATTGGGAACGGAACACACGCATTTCCGACGTAAAATGACTAGAGGAATCGAATGCCGCAAGCAGAATTCAAACCCGAGACTCCGTTTGTCTGAAAATCGCTCCTATACCCAAAAACCTATCGTCCAGTATTCTGGCTCCCAGAATAGTAATTGGGAACGGAACACATGCATTTCCGACGTAAAATGACGAGAGGAACCGAATGCCGCAAGCAGAATACAAACCTGCGACTCCATTTGTCAAATCGCACCTATACCCAAAAACCTATCCTTCAGTATTCTGGCTCCCAGAATAGTAATTGGGAACGGAACACATGCATTTGCGACGTAAAATGACGATAGTAATCGAATGCCGCAAGCAGAATTCAATTCCGAGGCTCCGTTCTTCTGAAAATCGCTCCTATATCCAAAACCTATCTTCCAGTATTCTGGCTCGAAGAATCATAATTGGCAACGGAACACATGCATTTCCGAAATAAAATGACGAGAGGAACCGAATGCCGCAAGCATAATTCAAATCCGAGACTCCGTTTGTCTGAAAATCGCTCCTATACCCAAAAACCTATCCTCCAGGATTCTGGCTCCCAGAATAGTAATTGGGAACGGAACACATGCATTTGCGACGTAAAATGACGAGAGGAATCGAATGACGCAAGCAGAATTCAATTCCGAGGCTCCGTTCTTCTGAAAATCGCTCCTATATCCAAAAACATATCCTCCAGTATTCTGGCTCCCAGAATCGTAATCTGAAACGGAACACATGCATTTCCGACGTAAAATGACGAGTGGAATCGAATGACGCAAGCAGAATTCAATTTCGAGGCTCCGTTCTTCTGAAAATCGCTCCTATATCCAAAACCTATCTTCCAGTATTCTGGCTCGAAGAATCATAATTGGCAACGGAACACATGCATTTCCGAAATAAAATGACGAGAGGAACCGAATGCCGCAAGCATAATTCAAATCCGAGACTCCGTTTGTCTGAAAATCGCTCCTATACCCAAAAACCTATCCTCCAGGATTCTGGCTCCCAGAATAGTAATTGGGAACGGAACACATGCATTTGCGACGTAAAATGACGAGAGGAATCGAATGACGCAAGCAGAATTCAATTCCGAGGCTCCGTTCTTCTGAAAATCGCTCCTATATCCAAAAACATATCCTCCAGTATTCTGGCTCCCAGAATCGTAATCTGAAACGGAACACATGCATTTCCGACGTAAAATGACGAGTGGAATCGAATGACGCAAGCAGAATTCAATTTCGAGGCTCCGTTCTTCTGAAAATCGCTCCTATATCCAAAACCTATCTTCCAGTATTCTGGCTCGAAGAATCATAATTGGCAACGGAACACATGCATTTCCGAAATAAAATGACGAGAGGAACCGAATGCCGCAAGCATAATTCAAATCCGAGACTCCGTTTGTCTGAAAATCGCTCCTATACCCAAAAACCTATCCTCCAGGATTCTGGCTCCCAGAATAGTAATTGGGAACGGAACACATGCATTTCCGACGTAAAATGACGAGAGGAATCGAATGCCGCAAGCAGAATTCAAACCCGAGACTCAGTTTGTCTGAAAATCGCTCCTATACCCAAAAACTCATCCTCCAGTATTCTGGCTCCCAGAATAGTAATTGGGAACGGAACACATGCATTTGCGACGTAAAATGACGATAGTAATCGAATGCCGCAAGCAGAATTCAATTCCGAGGCTCCGTTCTTCTGAAAATCGCTCCTATATCCAAAACCTATCCTCCAGTATTCTGGCTCGAAGAATCGTAATTGGGAACGGAACACACGCATTTCCGACGTAAAATGACTAGAGGAATCGAATGCCGCAAGCAGAATTCAAACCCGAGACTCCGTTTGTCTGAAAATCGCTCCTATACCCAAAAACCTATCGTCCAGTATTCTGGCTCCCAGAATAGTAATTGGGAACGGAACACATGCATTTCCGACGTAAAATGACGAGAGGAACCGAATGCCGCAAGCAGAATACAAACCTGCGACTCCATTTGTCAAATCGCACCTATACCCAAAAACCTATCCTTCAGTATTCTGGCTCCCAGAATCGTAATTGGGAACGGAACACATGCATTTCCGACGTAAAATGACGAGAGGAATCGAATGCCGCAAGCAGAATACAAACCTGAGACTCCATTTGTCAAATCGCTCCTATACCCAAAAACCTATCCTTCAGTATTCTGGTTCCCAGAATCGTAATTGGGAACGGAACACACGCATTTCCGACGTAAAATGACTAGAGGAATCGAATGCCGCAAGCAGAATTCAAACCCGAGACTCCGTTCTTCTGAAAATCGCTCCTATATCCAAAACCTATCCTCCAGTATTCTGGCTCGAAGAATCGTAATTGGGAACGGAACACACGCATTTCCGACGTAAAATGACTAGAGGAATCGAATGCCGCAAGCAGAATTCAAACCCGAGACTCCGTTTGTCTGAAAATCGCTCCTATACCCAAAAACCTATCGTCCAGTATTCTGGCTCCCAGAATAGTAATTGGGAACGGAACAAATGCATTTCCGGCGTAAAATGACGAGAGGAATCGAATGCCGCAAGCAGGATTCAAACCCGAGACTCCGTTTGTCTGAAAATCGTTCCTATACCCAAAAACCTATCTTCCAGTATTCTGGCTCCCAGAATCGTAATCTGAAACGGAACACATGCATTTCCGACGTAAAATGACGAGTGGAATCGAATGACACAAGCAGAATTCAAATCCGAGACTCCGTTTGTCAAATCGCTCCTATACCCAAAAACCTGTCCTCCAGTATTCTGGCTCCCAGAATAGTAATTGGGAACGGAACACATGCATTTCCGACGTAAAATGACGAGAGGAATCGAATGCCGCAAGAAGAATTCAAACCCGAGACTCAGTTTGTCTGAAAATCGCTCCTATACCCAAAAACTCATCCTCCAGTATTCTGGCTCCCAGAATAGTAATTGGGAACGGAACACATGCATTTGCGACGTAAAATGACGATAGTAATCGAATGCCGCAAGCAGAATTCAAATCCGAGGCTCCGTTCTTCTGAAAATCGCTCCTATATCCAAAACCTATCCTCCAGTATTCTGGCTCGAAGAATCGTAATTGGGAACGGAATACACGCATTTCCGACGTAAAATGACTAGAGGAATCGAATGCCGCAAGCAGAATTCAAACCCGAGACTCCGTTTGTCTGAAAATCGCTCCTATACCCAAAAACCTATCGTCCAGTATTCTGGCTCCCAGAATAGTAATTGGGAACGGAACACATGCATTTGCGACGTAAAATGACGAGAGGAATCGAATGCCGCAAGCAGAATTCAAACCCGAGATTCCGTTTGTCTGAAAATCGCTCCTATACCCAAAAACCTATCCTCCAGTATTCTGGCTCCCAGAATAGTAATTGGGAACGGAACACATGCATTTCCGACGTAAAATGACGAGAGGAATCGAATGCCGCAAGCAGAATTCAAACCCGAGACTCAGTTTGTCTGAAAATCGCTCCTATACCCAAAAACTCATCCTCCAGTATTCTGGCTCCCAGAATAGTAATTGGGAACGGAACACATGCATTTGCGACGTAAAATGACGATAGTAATCGAATGCCGCAAGCAGAATTCAATTCCGAGGCTCCGTTCTTCTGGAAATCGCTCCTATATCCAAAACCTATCGTCCAGTATTCTGGCTCCCAGAATAGTAATTGGGAACGGAACACACGCATTTCCGACGTAAAATGACTAGAGGAATCGAATGCCGCAAGCAGAATTCAAACCCGAGACTCCGTTTGTCTGAAAATCGCTCCTATACCCAAAAACCTATCTTCCAGTATTCTGGCTCGAAGAATCATAATTGGCAACGGAACACATGCATTTCCGACGTAAAATGACGAGTGGAATCGAATGACACAAGCAGAATTCAAATCCGAGACTCCGTTTGTCAAATCGCTCCTATACCCAAAAACCTGTCCTCCAGTATTCTGGCTCCCAGAATAGTAATTGGGAACGGAACACAAGCATTTCCGACGTAAAATGACTAGAGGAATCGAATGCCGCAAGCAGAATTCAATTTCGAGGCTCCGTTCTTCTGAAAATCGCTCCTATATCCAAAACCTATCTTCCAGTATTCTGGCTCCCAGAATCGTAATCTGAAACGGAACACATGCATTTCCAACGTAAAATGACTAGAGGAATCGAATGCCGCAAGCAGAATTCAATTTCGAGGCTCCGTTCTTCTGAAAATCGCTCCTATATCCAAAACCTATCTTCCAGTATTCTGGCTCCCAGAATCGTAATCTGAAACGGAACACATGCATTTCCGACGTAAAATGACGAGTGGAATCGAATGACGCAAGCAGAATTCAAATCCGAGACTCCGTTTGTCTGAAAATCGCTCCTATACCCAAAAACATATCCTCCAGTATTCTGGCTCCCAGAATAGTAATTGGGAACGGAACACATGCATTTCCGACGTAAAATGACGAGAGGAATCGAATGCCGCAAGCAGAATTCAAACCCGAGATTCCGTTTGTCTGAAAATCGCTCCTATACCAAAAAACCTATCCTCCACTATTCTGGCTCCCAGAATAGTAATTGGGAACGGAACACATGCATTTCCGACGTAAAATGACGAGAGGAACCGAATGCCGCAAGCAGAATACAAACCTGCGACTCCATTTGTCAAATCGCACCTATACCCAAAAACCTATCCTTCAGTATTCTGGCTCCCAGAATCGTAATTGGGAACGGAACACATGCATTTCCGACGTAAAATGACGAGAGGAATCGAATGCCGCAAGCAGAATACAAACCTGAGACTCCATTTGTCAAATCGCTCCTATACCCAAAAACCTATCCTTCAGTATTCTGGCTCCCAGAATCGTAATTGGGAACGGAACACACGCATTTCCGACGTAAAATGACTAGAGGAATCGAATGCCGCAAGCATAATTCAAATCCGAGACTCCGTTTGTCTGAAAATCGCTCCTATACCCAAAAACCTATCCTCCAGTATTCTGGCTCCCAGAGTAGTAATTGGGAACGGAACACATGCATTTGCGACGTAAAATGACGAGAGGAATCGAATGCCGCAAGCAGAATTCAAACCCGAGATTCCGTTTGTCTGAAAATCGCTCCTATACCCAAAAACCTATCCTCCAGTATTCTGGCTCGAAGAATCGTAATTGGGAACGGAACACACGCATTTCCGACGTAAAATGACGAGAGGAATCGAATGCAGCAATCCGAATTCAATTCCGAGGCTCCGTTCTTCTGAAAATCGCTCCTATATCCAAAACCTATCTTCCAGTATTCTGGCTCGAAGAATCATAATTGGCAACGGAACACATGCATTTCCGAAATAAAATGACGAGAGGAACCGAATGCCGCAAGCATAATTCAAATCCGAGACTCCGTTTGTCTGAAAATCGCTCCTATACCCAAAAACCTATCCTCCAGGATTCTGGCTCCCAGAATAGTAATTGGGAACGGAACACATGCATTTGCGACGTAAAATGACGAGAGGAATCGAATGCCGCAAGCAGAATTCAAACCCGAGATTCCGTTTGTCTGAATATCGCTCCTATACCCAAAAACCTATCCTCCAGTATTCTGGCTCCCAGAATAGTAATTGGGAACGGAACACATGCATTTCCGACGTAAAATGACGAGAGGAATCGAATGCCGCAAGCAGAATTCAAACCCGAGACTCAGTTTGTCTGAAAATCGCTCCTATACCCAAAAACTCATCCTCCAGTATTCTGGCTCCCAGAATAGTAATTGGGAACGGAACACATGCATTTGCGACGTAAAATGACGATAGTAATCGAATGCCGCAAGCAGAATTCAATTCCGAGGCTCCGTTCTTCTGAAAATCGCTCCTATATCCAAAACCTATCCTCCAGTATTCTGGCTCGAAGAATCGTAATTGGGAACGGAACACACGCATTTCCGACGTAAAATGACTAGAGGAATCGAATGCCGCAAGCAGAATTCAAACCCGAGACTCCGTTTGTCTGAAAATCGCTCCTATACCCAAAAACCTATCGTCCAGTATTCTGGCTCCCAGAATAGTAATTGGGAACGGAACACATGCATTTCCGACGTAAAATGACGAGAGGAACCGAATGCCGCAAGCAGAATACAAACCTGCGACTCCATTTGTCAAATCGCACCTATACCCAAAAACCTATCCTTCAGTATTCTGGCTCCCAGAATCGTAATTGGGAACGGAACACATGCATTTCCGACGTAAAATGACGATAGGAATCGAATGCCGCAAGCAGAATACAAACCTGAGACTCCATTTGTCAAATCGCTCCTATACCCAAAAACCTATCCTTCAGTATTCTGGCTCCCAGAATCGTAATTGGGAACGGAACACATGCATTTCCGACGTAAAATGACGAGAGGAATCGAATGCCGCAAGCAAAATTCAAATCCGAGGCTCCGTTCTTCTGAAAATCGCTCCTGTATCCAAAACCTATCTTAAAGTATTCTGGCTCGAAGAATCATAATTGGCAACGGAACACATGCATTTCCGAAATAAAATGACGAGAGGAACCGAATGCCGCAAGCATAATTCAAACCCGAGACTCCGTTTGTCTGAAAATCGCTCCTATACCCAAAAACCTATCGTCCAGTATTCTGGCTCCCAGAATAGTAATTGGGAACGGAACAAATGCATTTCCGACGTAAAATGACGAGAGGAATCGAATGCCGCAAGCAGGATTCAAACCCGAGACTCCGTTTGTCTGAAAATCGTTCCTATACCCAAAAACCTATCTTCCAGTATTCTGGCTCCCAGAATCGTAATCTGAAACGGAACACATGCATTTCCGACGTAAAATGACGAGTGGAATCGAATGACACAAGCAGAATTCAAATCCGAGACTCCGTTTGTCAAATCGCTCCTATACCCAAAAACCTGTCCTCCAGTATTCTGGCTCCCAGAATAGTAATTGGGAACGGAACACATGCATTTCCGACATAAAATGACGAGAGGAATCGAATGCCGCAAGAAGAATTCAAACCCGAGACTCAGTTTGTCTGAAAATCGCTCCTATACCCAAAAACTCATCCTCCAGTATTCTGGCTCCCAGAATAGTAATTGGGAACGGAACACATGCATTTGCGACGTAAAATGACGATAGTAATCGAATGCCGCAAGCAGAATTCAATTCCGAGGCTCCGTTCTTCTGAAAATCGCTCCTATATCCAAAACCTATCCTCCAGTATTCTGGCTCGAAGAATCGTAATTGGGAACGGAATACACGCATTTCCGACGTAAAATGACTAGAGGAATCGAATGCCGCAAGCAGAATTCAAACCCGAGACTCCGTTTGTCTGAAAATCGCTCCTATACCCAAAAACCTATCGTCCAGTATTCTGGCTCCCAGAATAGTAATTGGGAACGGAACACATGCATTTGCGACGTAAAATGACGAGAGGAATCGAATGCCGCAAGCAGAATTCAAACCCGAGATTCCGTTTGTCTGAAAATCGCTCCTATACCCAAAAACCTATCCTCCAGTATTCTGGCTCCCAGAATAGTAATTGGGAACGGAACACATGCATTTCCGACGTAAAATGACGAGAGGAATCGAATGCCGCAAGCAGAATTCAAACCCGAGACTCAGTTTGTCTGAAAATCGCTCCTATACCCAAAAACTCATCCTCCAGTATTCTGGCTCCCAGAATAGTAATTGGGAACGGAACACATGCATTTGCGACGTAAAATGACGATAGTAATCGAATGCCGCAAGCAGAATTCAATTCCGAGGCTCCGTTCTTCTGAAAATCGCTCCTATATCCAAAACCTATCGTCCAGTATTCTGGCTCCCAGAATAGTAATTGGGAACGGAACACACGCATTTCCGACGTAAAATGACTAGAGGAATCGAATGCCGCAAGCAGAATTCAAACCCGAGACTCCGTTTGTCTGAAAATCGCTCCTATACCCAAAAACCTATCCTCCAGTATTCTGGCTCCCAGAATAGTAATTGGGAACGGAACACATGCATTTGCGACGTAAAATGACGATAGTAATCGAATGCCGCAAGCAGAATTCAATTCCGAGGCTCCGTTCTTCTGAAAATCGCTCCTATATCCAAAACCTATCCTCCAGTATTCTGGCTCGAAGAATCGTAATTGGGAACGGAACACACGCATTTCCGACGTAAAATGACTAGAGGAATCGAATGCCGCAAGCAGAATTCAAACCCGAGACTCCGTTTGTCTGAAAATCGCTCCTATACCCAAAAACCTATCGTCCAGTATTCTGGCTCCCAGAATAGTAATTGGGAACGGAACACACGCATTTCCGACGTAAAATGACTAGAGGAATCGAATGCCGCAAGCAGAATTCAAACCCGAGACTCCGTTTGTCTGAAAATCGCTCCTATACCCAAAAACCTATCCTCCAGTATTCCGGCTCCCAGAATCGTAATCTGAAACGGAACACATGCATTTCCGACGTAAAATGACGAGAGGAATCGAATGCCGCAAGCAGAATTCAAACCCGAGACTCAGTTTGTCTGAAAATCGCTCCTATACCCAAAAACTCATCCTCCAGTATTCTGGCTCCCAGAATAGTAATTGGGAACGGAACACATGCATTTGCGACGTAAAATGACGGTAGTAATCGAATGCCGCAAGCAGAATTCAATTCCGAGGCTCCGTTCTTCTGAAAATCGCTCCTATATCCAAAACCTATCCTCCAGTATTCTGGCTCGAAGAATCGTAATTGGGAACGGAACACACGCATTTCCGACGTAAAATGACTAGAGGAATCGAATGCCGCAAGCAGAATTCAAACCCGAGACTCCGTTTGTCTGAAAATCGCTCCTATACCCAAAAACCTATCGTCCAGTATTCTGGCTCCCAGAATAGTAATTGGGAACGGAACACACGCATTACCGACGTAAAATGACTAGAGGAATCGAATGCCGCAAGCAGAATTCAAACCCGAGACTCCGTTTGTCTGAAAATCGCTCCTATACCCAAAAACCTATCGTCCAGTATTCTGGCTCCCAGAATAGTAATTGGGAACGGAACAAATGCATTTCCGACGTAAAATGACGAGAGGAATCGAATGCCGCAAGCAGGATTCAAACCCGAGACTCCGTTTGTCTGAAAATCGCTCCTATACCCAAAAACCTATCCTCCAGTATTCTGGCTCCCAGAATAGTAATTGGGAACGGAACACATGCATTTGCGACGTAAAATGACGAGAGGAATCGAATGCCGCAAGCAGAATTCAAACCCGAGATTCCGTTTGTCTGAAAATCGCTCCTATACCCAAAAACCTATCCTCCAGTATTCTGGCTCCCAGAATAGTAATTGGGAACGGAACACATGCATTTCCGACGTGAAATGACGAGAGGAATCGAATGCCGCAAGCAGAATTCAAACCCGAGACTCAGTTTGTCTGAAAATCGCTCCTATACCCAAAAACTCATCCTCCAGTATTCTGGCTCCCAGAATAGTAATTGGGAACGGAACACATGCATTTGCGACGTAAAATGACGATAGTAATCGAATGCCGCAAGCAGAATTCAATTCCGAGGCTCCGTTCTTCTGAAAATCGCTCCTATATCCAAAACCTATCCTCCAGTATTCTGGCTCGAAGAATCGTAATTGGGAACGGAACACACGCATTTCCGACGTAAAATGACTAGAGGAATCGAATGCCGCAAGCAGAATTCAAACCCGAGACTCCGTTTGTCTGAAAATCGCTCCTATACCCAAAAACCTATCCTCCAGTATTCTGGCTCCCAGAATAGTAATTGGGAACGGAACACACGCATTTCCGACGTAAAATGACTAGAGGAATCGAATGCCGCAAGCAGAATTCAAACCCGAGACTCCGTTTGTCTGAAAATCGCTCCTATACCCAAAAACCTATCCTCCAGTATTCCGGCTCCCAGAATCGTAATCTGAAACGGAACACATGCATTTCCGACGTAAAATGACGAGAGGAATCGAATGCCGCAAGCAGAATTCAAACCCGAGACTCAGTTTGTCTGAAAATCGCTCCTATACCCAAAAACTCATCCTCCAGTATTCTGGCTCCCAGAATAGTAATTGGGAACGGAACACATGCATTTGCGACGTAAAATGACGGTAGTAATCGAATGCCGCAAGCAGAATTCAATTCCGAGGCTCCGTTCTTCTGAAAATCGCTCCTATATCCAAAACCTATCCTCCAGTATTCTGGCTCGAAGAATCGTAATTGGGAACGGAACACACGCATTTCCGACGTAAAATGACTAGAGGAATCGAATGCCGCAAGCAGAATTCAAACCCGAGACTCCGTTTGTCTGAAAATCGCTCCTATACCCAAAAACCTATCGTCCAGTATTCTGGCTCCCAGAATAGTAATTGGGAACGGAACACACGCATTTCCGACGTAAAATGACGAGAGGAATCGAATGCCGCAAGCATAATTCAAATCCGAGACTCCGTTTGTCAAATCGCTCCTATACCCAAAAACCTATCCTCCAGTATTCCGGCTCCCAGAATCGTAATCTGAAACGGAACACATGCATTTCCGACGTAAAATGACGAGAGGAATCGAATGCCGCAAGCAGAATTCAAACCCGAGACTCAGTTTGTCTGAAAATCGCTCCTATACCCAAAAACTCATCCTCCAGTATTCTGGCTCCCAGAATAGTAATTGGGAACGGAACACATGCATTTGCGACGTAAAATGACGATAGTAATCGAATGCCGCAAGCAGAATTCAATTCCGAGGCTCCGTTCTTCTGAAAATCGCTCCTATATCCAAAACCTATCCTCCAGTATTCTGGCTCGAAGAATCGTAATTGGGAACGGAACACACGCATTTCCGACGTAAAATGACTAGAGGAATCGAATGCCGCAAGCAGAATTCAAACCCGAGACTCCGTTTGTCTGAAAATCGCTCCTATACCCAAAAACCTATCGTCCAGTATTCTGGCTCCCAGAATAGTAATTGGGAACGGAACACACGCATTTCCGACGTAAAATGACTAGAGGAATCGAATGCCGCAAGCAGAATTCAATTCCGAGGCTCCGTTCTTCTGAAAATCGCTCCTATATCCAAAACCTATCCTCCAGTATTCTGGCTCGAAGAATCGTAATTGGGAACGGAACACACGCATTTCCGACGTAAAATGACTAGAGGAATCGAATGCCGCAAGCAGAATTCAAACCCGAGACTCCGTTTGTCTGAAAATCGCTCCTATACCCAAAAACCTATCGTCCAGTATTCTGGCTCCCAGAATAGTAATTGGGAACGGAACACACGCATTTCCGACGTAAAATGACTAGAGGAATCGAATGCCGCAAGCAGAATTCAAACCCGAGACTCCGTTTGTCTGAAAATCGCTCCTATACCCAAAAACCTATCGTCCAGTATTCTGGCTCCCAGAATAGTAATTGGGAACGGAACAAATGCATTTCCGACGTAAAATGACGAGAGGAATCGAATGCCGCAAGCAGGATTCAAACCCGAGACTCCGTTTGTCTGAAAATCGCTCCTATACCCAAAAACCTATCCTCCAGTATTCTGGCTCCCAGAATAGTAATTGGGAACGGAACACATGCATTTGCGACGTAAAATGACGAGAGGAATCGAATGCCGCAAGCAGAATTCAAACCCGAGATTCCGTTTGTCTGAAAATCGCTCCTATACCCAAAAACTCATCCTCCAGTATTCTGGCTCCCAGAATAGTAATTGGGAACGGAACACATGCATTTGCGACGTAAAATGACGATAGTAATCGAATGCCGCAAGCAGAATTCAATTCCGAGGCTCCGTTCTTCTGAAAATCGCTCCTATATCCAAAACCTATCCTCCAGTATTCTGGCTCGAAGAATCGTAATTGGGAACGGAACACACGCATTTCCGACGTAAAATGACTAGAGGAATCGAATGCCGCAAGCAGAATTCAAACACGAGACTCCGTTTGTCTGAAAATCGCTCCTATACCCAAAAACCTATCGTCCAGTATTCTGGCTCCCAGAATAGTAATTGGGAACGGAACACACGCATTTCCGACGTAAAATGACTAGAGGAATCGAATGCCGCAAGCAGAATTCAAACCCGAGACTCCGTTTGTCTGAAAATCGCTCCTATACCCAAAAACCTATCCTCCAGTATTCCGGCTCCCAGAATCGTAATCTGAAACGGAACACATGCATTTCCGACGTAAAATGACGAGAGGAATCGAATGCCGCAAGCAGAATTCAAACCCGAGACTCAGTTTGTCTGAAAATCGCTCCTATACCCAAAAACCTATCCTCCAGTATTCTGGCTCCCAGAATAGTAATTGGGAACGGAACACATGCATTTCCGACGTAAAATGACGAGAGGAATCGAATGCCGCAAGCAGAATTCAAACCCGAGACTCCGTTTGTCTGAAAATCGCTCCTATACCCAAAAACCTATCGTCCAGTATTCTGGCTCCCAGAATAGTAATTGGGAACGGAACAAATGCATTTCCGACGTAAAATGACGAGAGGAATCGAATGCCGCAAGCAGGATTCAAACCCGAGACTCCGTTTGTCTGAAAATCGCTCCTATACCCAAAAACCTATCCTCCAGTATTCTGGCTCCCAGAATAGTAATTGGGAACGGAACACATGCATTTGCGACGTAAAATGACGAGAGGAATCGAATGCCGCAAGCAGAATTCAAACCCGAGATTCCGTTTGTCTGAAAATCGCTCCTATACCCAAAAACCTATCTTCCAGTATTCTGGCTCCCAGAATCGTAATCTGAAACGGAACACATGCATTTCCGACGTAAAATGACGAGTGGAATCGAATGACGCAAGCAGAATTCAAATCCGAGACTCCGTTTGTCAAATCGCTCCTATACCCAAAAACCTATCCTCCAGTATTCTGGCTCCCAGAATCGTAATTGGGAACGGAACACATGCATTTGCGACGTAAAATGACTAGAGGAATCGAATGCCGCAAGCAGAATTCAATTCCGAGGCTCCGTTCTTCTGAAAATCGCTCCTATATCCAAAACCTATCCTCCAGTATTCTGGCTCGAAGAATCGTAATTGGGAACGGAACACACGCATTTCCGACGTAAAATGACTAGAGGAATCGAATGCCGCAAGCAGAATTCAAACCCGAGACTCCGTTTGTCTGAAAATCGCTCCTATACCCAAAAACCTATCCTCCAGTATTCTGGCTCCCAGAATAGTAATTGGGAACGGAACACATGCATTTGCGACGTAAAATGACGAGAGGAATCGAATGCCGCAAGCAGAATTCAAACCCGAGATTCCGTTTGTCTGAAAATCGCTCCTGTACCCAAAAACCTATCCTCCAGTATTCTGGCTCCCAGAATAGTAATTGGGAACGGAACAAATGCATTTCCGACGTAAAATGACGAGAGGAATCGAATGCCGCAAGCAGGATTCAAACCCGAGACTCCGTTTGTCTGAAAATCGCTCCTATACCCAAAAACCTATCCTCCAGTATTCTGGCTCCCAGAATAGTAATTGGGAACGGAACACATGCATTTGCGACGTAAAATGACGAGAGGAATCGAATGCCGCAAGCAGAATTCAAACCCGAGATTCCGTTTGTCTGAAAATCGCTCCTATACCCAAAAACCTATCTTCCAGTATTCTGGCTCCCAGAATCGTAATCTGAAACGGAACACATGCATTTCCGACGTAAAATGACGAGTGGAATCGAATGACGCAAGCAGAATTCAAATCCGAGACTCCGTTTGTCAAATCGCTCCTATACCCAAAAACCTATCCTCCAGTATTCTGGCACCCAGAATCGTAATTGGGAACGGAACACATGCATTTGCGACGTAAAATGACTAGAGGAATCGAATGCCGCAAGCAGAATTCAATTCCGAGGCTCCGTTCTTCTGAAAATCGCTCCTATATCCAAAACCTATCCTCCAGTATTCTGGCTCGAAGAATCGTAATTGGGAACGGAACACACGCATTTCCGACGTAAAATGACTAGAGGAATCGAATGCCGCAAGCAGAATTCAAACCCGAGACTCCGTTTGTCTGAAAATCGCTCCTATACCCAAAAACCTATCGTCCAGTATTCTGGCTCCCAGAATAGTAATTGAGAACGGAACACACGCATTTCCGACGTAAAATGACGAGAGGAATCGAATGCCGCAAGCATAATTCAAATCCGAGACTCCGTTTGTCAAATCGCTCCTATACCCAAAAACCTATCCTCCAGTATTCCGGCTCCCAGAATCGTAATCTGAAACGGAACACATGCATTTCCGACGTAAAATGACGAGAGGAACCGAATGCCGCAAGCATAATTCAAATCCGAGACTCCGTTTGTCTGAAAATCGCTCCTGTACCCAAAAACCTATCCTCCAGTATTCTGGCTCCCAGAATAGTAATTGGGAACGGAACACATGCATTTCCGACGTAAAATGACGAGAGGAATCGAATGCCGCAAGCAGAATTCAAACCCGAGATTCCGTTTGTCTGAAAATCGCTCCTGTACCCAAAAACCTATCCTCCAGTATTCTGGCTCCCAGAATAGTAATTGGGAACGGAACACATGCATTTCCGACGTAAAATGACGAGAGGAATCGAATGCCGCAAGCAGAATTCAAACCCGAGACTCCGTTTGTCTGAAAATCGCTCCTATACCCAAAAACCTATCGTCCAGTATTCTGGCTCCCAGAATAGTAATTGGGAACGGAACAAATGCATTTCCGACGTAAAATGACGAGAGGAATCGAATGCCGCAAGCAGGATTCAAACCCGAGACTCCGTTTGTCTGAAAATCGCTCCTATACCCAAAAACCTATCCTCCAGTATTCTGGCTCCCAGAATAGTAATTGGGAACGGAACACATGCATTTCCGACGTAAAATGACGAGTGGAATCGAATGACGCAAGCAGAATTCAAATCCTAGACTCCGTTTGTCTGAAAATCGCTCCTATACCCAAAAACCTATCGTCCAGTATTCTGGCTCCCAGAATAGTAATTGGGAACGGAACACACGCATTTCCGACGTAAAATGACTAGAGGAATCGAATGCCGCAAGCAGAATTCAAACCCGAGACTCCGTTTGTCTGAAAATCGCTCCTATACCCAAAAACCTATCCTCCAGTATTCCGGCTCCCAGAATCGTAATCTGAAACGGAACACATGCATTTCCGACGTAAAATGACGAGAGGAATCGAATGCCGCAAGCAGAATTCAAACCCGAGACTCAGTTTGTCTGAAAATCGCTCCTATACCCAAAAACTCATCCTCCAGTATTCTGGCTCCCAGAATAGTAATTGGGAACGGAACACATGCATTTGCGACGTAAAATGACGGTAGTAATCGAATGCCGCAAGCAGAATTCAATTCCGAGGCTCCGTTCTTCTGAAAATCGCTCCTATATCCAAAACCTATCCTCCAGTATTCTGGCTCGAAGAATCGTAATTGGGAACGGAACACACGCATTTCCGACGTAAAATGACTAGAGGAATCGAATGCCGCAAGCAGAATTCAAACCCGAGACTCCGTTTGTCTGAAAATCGCTCCTATACCCAAAAACCTATCGTCCAGTATTCTGGCTCCCAGAATAGTAATTGGGAACGGAACACACGCATTTCCGACGTAAAATGACGAGAGGAATCGAATGCCGCAAGCATAATTCAAATCCGAGACTCCGTTTGTCAAATCGCTCCTATACCCAAAAACCTATCCTCCAGTATTCCGGCTCCCAGAATCGTAATCTGAAACGGAACACATGCATTTCCGACGTAAAATGACGAGAGGAACCGAATGCCGCAAGCATAATTCAAATCCGAGACTCCGTTTGTCTGAAAATCGCTCCTGTACCCAAAAACCTATCCTCCAGTATTCTGGCTCCCAGAATAGTAATTGGGAACGGAACACATGCATTTCCGACGTAAAATGACGAGAGGAATCGAATGCCGCAAGCAGAATTCAAACCCGAGATTCCGTTTGTCTGAAAATCGCTCCTGTACCCAAAAACCTATCCTCCAGTATTCTGGCTCCCAGAATAGTAATTGGGAACGGAACACATGCATTTCCGACGTAAAATGACGAGAGGAATCGAATGCCGCAAGCAGAATTCAAACCCGAGACTCCGTTTGTCTGAAAATCGCTCCTATACCCAAAAACCTATCGTCCAGTATTCTGGCTCCCAGAATAGTAATTGGGAACGGAACAAATGCATTTCCGACGTAAAATGACGAGAGGAATCGAATGCCGCAAGCAGGATTCAAACCCGAGACTCCGTTTGTCTGAAAATCGCTCCTATACCCAAAAACCTATCCTCCAGTATTCTGGCTCCCAGAATAGTAATTGGGAACGGAACACATGCATTTCCGACGTAAAATGACGAGTGGAATCGAATGACGCAAGCAGAATTCAAATCCTAGACTCCGTTTGTCTGAAAATCGCTCCTATACCCAAAAACCTGTCCTCCAGTATTCTGGCTCCCAGAATAGTAATTGGGAACGGAACACATGCATTTCCGACGTAAAATGACGAGAGGAATCGAATGCCGCAAGCAGAATTCAAACCCGAGACTCAGTTTGTCTGAAAATCGCTCCTATACCCAAAAACTCATCCTCCAGTATTCTGGCTCCCAGAATAGTAATTGGGAACGGAACACATGCATTTGCGACGTAAAATGACGATAGTAATCGAATGCCGCAAGCAGAATTCAATTCCGAGGCTCCGTTCTTCTGAAAATCGCTCCTATATCCAAAACCTATCCTCCAGTATTCTGGCTCGAAGAATCGTAATTGGGAACGGAACACACGCATTTCCGACGTAAAATGACTAGAGGAATCGAATGCCGCAAGCAGAATTCAAACCCGAGATTCCGTTTGTCTGAAAATCGCTCCTATACCCAAAAACCTATCCTCCAGTATTCTGGCTCCCAGAATAGTAATTGGGAACGGAACACATGCATTTCCGACGTAAAATGACGAGAGGAATCGAATGCCGCAAGCAGAATTCAAACCCGAGACTCAGTTTGTCTGAAAATCGCTCCTATACCCAAAAACTCATCCTCCAGTATTCTGGCTCCCAGAATAGTAATTGGGAACGGAACACATGCATTTGCGACGTAAAATGACGATAGTAATCGAATGCCACAAGCAGAATTCAATTCCGAGGCTCCGTTCTTCTGAAAATCGCTCCTATATCCAAAACCTATCCTCCAGTATTCTGGCTCGAAGAATCGTAATTGGGAACGGAACACACGCATTTCCGACGTAAAATGACTAGAGGAATCGAATGCCGCAAGCAGAATTCAAACCCGAGACTCCGTTTGTCTGAAAATCGCTCCTATACCCAAAAACCTATCCTCCAGTATTCCGGCTCCCAGAATCGTAATCTGAAACGGAACACATGCATTTCCGACGTAAAATGACGAGAGGAATCGAATGCCGCAAGCAGAATTCAAACCCGAGACTCAGTTTGTCTGAAAATCGCTCCTATACCCAAAAACTCATCCTCCAGTATTCTGGCTCCCAGAATAGTAATTGGGAACGGAACACATGCATTTGCGACGTAAAATGACGGTAGTAATCGAATGCCGCAAGCAGAATTCAATTCCGAGGCTCCGTTCTTCTGAAAATCGCTCCTATATCCAAAACCTATCCTCCAGTATTCTGGCTCGAAGAATCGTAATTGGGAACGGAACACACGCATTTCCGACGTAAAATGACTAGAGGAATCGAATGCCGCAAGCAGAATTCAAACCCGAGACTCCGTTTGTCTGAAAATCGCTCCTATACCCAAAAACCTATCGTCCAGTATTCTGGCTCCCAGAATAGTAATTGGGAACGGAACACACGCATTTCCGACGTAAAATGACGAGAGGAATCGAATGCCGCAAGCATAATTCAAATCCGAGACTCCGTTTGTCAAATCGCTCCTATACCCAAAAACCTATCCTCCAGTATTCCGGCTCCCAGAATCGTAATCTGAAACGGAACACATGCATTTCCGACGTAAAATGACGAGAGGAACCGAATGCCGCAAGCATAATTCAAATCCGAGACTCCGTTTGTCTGAAAATCGCTCCTGTACCCAAAAACCTATCCTCCAGTATTCTGGCTCCCAGAATAGTAATTGGGAACGGAACACATGCATTTCCGACGTAAAATGACGAGAGGAATCGAATGCCGCAAGCAGAATTCAAACCCGAGATTCCGTTTGTCTGAAAATCGCTCCTGTACCCAAAAACCTATCCTCCAGTATTCTGGCTCCCAGAATAGTAATTGGGAACGGAACACATGCATTTCCGACGTAAAATGACGAGAGGAATCGAATGCCGCAAGCAGAATTCAAACCCGAGACTCCGTTTGTCTGAAAATCGCTCCTATACCCAAAAACCTATCGTCCAGTATTCTGGCTCCCAGAATAGTAATTGGGAACGGAACAAATGCATTTCCGACGTAAAATGACGAGAGGAATCGAATGCCGCAAGCAGGATTCAAACCCGAGACTCCGTTTGTCTGAAAATCGCTCCTATACCCAAAAACCTATCCTCCAGTATTCTGGCTCCCAGAATAGTAATTGGGAACGGAACACATGCATTTCCGACGTAAAATGACGAGTGGAATCGAATGACGCAAGCAGAATTCAAATCCTAGACTCCGTTTGTCTGAAAATCGCTCCTATACCCAAAAACCTGTCCTCCAGTATTCTGGCTCCCAGAATAGTAATTGGGAACGGAACACATGCATTTCCGACGTAAAATGACGAGAGGAATCGAATGCCGCAAGCAGAATTCAAACCCGAGACTCAGTTTGTCTGAAAATCGCTCCTATACCCAAAAACTCATCCTCCAGTATTCTGGCTCCCAGAATAGTAATTGGGAACGGAACACATGCATTTGCGACGTAAAATGACGATAGTAATCGAATGCCGCAAGCAGAATTCAATTCCGAGGCTCCGTTCTTCTGAAAATCGCTCCTATATCCAAAACCTATCCTCCAGTATTCTGGCTCGAAGAATCGTAATTGGGAACGGAACACACGCATTTCCGACGTAAAATGACTAGAGGAATCGAATG
This sequence comes from Ectemnius lituratus, assembly GCA_910593735.2. Classification (NCBI taxonomy): domain Eukaryota; kingdom Metazoa; phylum Arthropoda; class Insecta; order Hymenoptera; family Crabronidae; genus Ectemnius; species Ectemnius lituratus. The sequence continues at coordinate 1,917,547 of CAJVAQ020000096.1, read as the reverse complement.
CCGCAAGCAGAATTCAAACCCGAGATTCCGTTTGTCTGAAAATCGCTCCTATACCCAAAAACCTATCCTCCAGTATTCTGGCTCCCAGAATAGTAATTGGGAACGGAACACATGCATTTCCGACGTAAAATGACGAGAGGAATCGAATGCCGCAAGCAGAATTCAAACCCGAGACTCAGTTTGTCTGAAAATCGCTCCTATACCCAAAAACTCATCCTCCAGTATTCTGGCTCCCAGAATAGTAATTGGGAACGGAACACATGCATTTGCGACGTAAAATGACGATAGTAATCGAATGCCGCAAGCAGAATTCAATTCCGAGGCTCCGTTCTTCTGAAAATCGCTCCTATATCCAAAACCTATCCTCCAGTATTCTGGCTCGAAGAATCGTAATTGGGAACGGAAAACACGCATTTCCGACGTAAAATGACTAGAGGAATCGAATGCCGCAAGCAGAATTCAAACCCGAGACTCCGTTTGTCTGAAAATCGCTCCTATACCCAAAAACTCATCCTCCAGTATTCTGGCTCCCAGAATAGTAATTGGGAACGGAACACATGCATTTGCGACGTAAAATGACGATAGTAATCGAATGCCGCAAGCAGAATTCAATTCCGAGGCTCCGTTCTTCTGAAAATCGCTCCTATATCCAAAACCTATCCTCCAGTATTCTGGCTCGAAGAATCGTAATTGGGAACGGAACACACGCATTTCCGACGTAAAATGACTAGAGGAATCGAATGCCGCAAGCAGAATTCAAACCCGAGACTCCGTTTGTCTGAAAATCGCTCCTATACCCAAAAACCTATCCTCCAGTATTCCGGCTCCCAGAATCGTAATCTGAAACGGAACACATGCATTTCCGACGTAAAATGACGAGAGGAATCGAATGCCGCAAGCAGAATTCAAACCCGAGACTCAGTTTGTCTGAAAATCGCTCCTATACCCAAAAACTCATCCTCCAGTATTCTGGCTCCCAGAATAGTAATTGGGAACGGAACACATGCATTTGCGACGTAAAATGACGGTAGTAATCGAATGCCGCAAGCAGAATTCAATTCCGAGGCTCCGTTCTTCTGAAAATCGCTCCTATATCCAAAACCTATCCTCCAGTATTCTGGCTCGAAGAATCGTAATTGGGAACGGAACACACGCATTTCCGACGTAAAATGACTAGAGGAATCGAATGCCGCAAGCAGAATTCAAACCCGAGACTCCGTTTGTCTGAAAATCGCTCCTATACCCAAAAACCTATCCTCCAGTATTCCGGCTCCCAGAATCGTAATCTGAAACGGAACACATGCATTTCCGACGTAAAATGACGAGAGGAATCGAATGCCGCAAGCAGAATTCAAACCCGAGATTCCGTTTGTCTGAAAATCGCTCCTGTACCCAAAAACCTATCCTCCAGTATTCTGGCTCCCAGAATAGTAATTGGGAACGGAACACATGCATTTCCGACGTAAAATGACGAGAGGAATCGAATGCCGCAAGCAGAATTCAAACCCGAGACTCCGTTTGTCTGAAAATCGCTCCTATACCCAAAAACCTATCGTCCAGTATTCTGGCTCCCAGAATAGTAATTGGGAACGGAACAAATGCATTTCCGACGTAAAATGACGAGAGGAATCGAATGCCGCAAGCAGGATTCAAACCCGAGACTCCGTTTGTCTGAAAATCGCTCCTATACCCAAAAACCTATCCTCCAGTATTCTGGCTCCCAGAATAGTAATTGGGAACGGAACACATGCATTTCCGACGTAAAATGACGAGTGGAATCGAATGACGCAAGCAGAATTCAAATCCTAGACTCCGTTTGTCTGAAAATCGCTCCTATACCCAAAAACCTGTCCTCCAGTATTCTGGCTCCCAGAATAGTAATTGGGAACGGAACACATGCATTTCCGACGTAAAATGACGAGAGGAATCGAATGCCGCAAGCAGAATTCAAACCCGAGACTCAGTTTGTCTGAAAATCGCTCCTATACCCAAAAACTCATCCTCCAGTATTCTGGCTCCCAGAATAGTAATTGGGAACGGAACACATGCATTTGCGACGTAAAATGACGATAGTAATCGAATGCCGCAAGCAGAATTCAATTCCGAGGCTCCGTTCTTCTGAAAATCGCTCCTATATCCAAAACCTATCCTCCAGTATTCTGGCTCGAAGAATCGTAATTGGGAACGGAACACACGCATTTCCGACGTAAAATGACTAGAGGAATCGAATGCCTCAAGCAGAATTCAAACCCGAGATTCCGTTTGTCTGAAAATCGCTCCTATACCCAAAAACCTATCCTCCAGTATTCTGGCTCCCAGAATAGTAATTGGGAACGGAACACATGCATTTCCGACGTAAAATGACGAGAGGAATCGAATGCCGCAAGCAGAATTCAAACCCGAGACTCAGTTTGTCTGAAAATCGCTCCTATACCCAAAAACTCATCCTCCAGTATTCTGGCTCCCAGAATAGTAATTGGGAACGGAACACATGCATTTGCGACGTAAAATGACGATAGTAATCGAATGCCGCAAGCAGAATTCAATTCCGAGGCTCCGTTCTTCTGAAAATCGCTCCTATATCCAAAACCTATCCTCCAGTATTCTGGCTCGAAGAATCGTAATTGGGAACGGAACACACGCATTTCCGACGTAAAATGACTAGAGGAATCGAATGCCGCAAGCAGAATTCAAACCCGAGACTCCGTTTGTCTGAAAATCGCTCCTATACCCAAAAACCTATCGTCCAGTATTCTGGCTCCCAGAATAGTAATTGGGAACGGAACACACGCATTTCCGACGTAAAATGACTAGAGGAATGGAATGCCGCAAGCAGAATTCAAACCCGAGACTCCGTTTGTCTGAAAATCGCTCCTATACCCAAAAACCTATCCTCCAGTATTCCGGCTCCCAGAATCGTAATCTGAAACGGAACACATGCATTTCCGACGTAAAATGACGAGAGGAATCGAATGCCGCAAGCAGAATTCAAATCCGAGACTCAGTTTGTCTGAAAATCGCTCCTATACCCAAAAACTCATCCTCCAGTATTCTGGCTCCCAGAATAGTAATTGGGAACGGAACACATGCATTTGCGACGTAAAATGACGGTAGTAATCGAATGCCGCAAGCAGAATTCAATTCCGAGGCTCCGTTCTTCTGAAAATCGCTCCTATATCCAAAACCTATCCTCCAGTATTCTGGCTCGAAGAATCGTAATTGGGAACGGAACACACGCATTTCCGACGTAAAATGACTAGAGGAATCGAATGCCGCAAACAGAATTCAAACCCGAGACTCCGTTTGTCTGAAAATCGCTCCTATACCCAAAAACCTATCGTCCAGTATTCTGGCTCCCAGAATAGTAATTGGGAACGGAACACACGCATTTCCGACGTAAAATGACGAGAGGAATCGAATGCCGCAAGCAGAATTCAAACCCGAGACTCAGTTTGTCTGAAAATCGCTCCTATACCCAAAAACTCATCCTCCAGTATTCTGGCTCCCAGAATAGTAATTGGGAACGGAACACATGCATTTGCGACGTAAAATGACGATAGTAATCGAATGCCGCAAGCAGAATTCAATTCCGAGGCTCCGTTCTTCTGAAAATCGCTCCTATATCCAAAACCTATCCTCCAGTATTCTGGCTCGAAGAATCGTAATTGGGAACGGAACACACGCATTTCCGACGTAAAATGACTAGAGGAATCGAATGCCGCAAGCAGAATTCAAACCCGAGACTCCGTTTGTCTGAAAATCGCTCCTATACCCAAAAACCTATCGTCCAGTATTCTGGCTCCCAGAATAGTAATTGGGAACGGAACACACGCATTTCCGACGTAAAATGACTAGAGGAATGGAATGCCGCAAGCAGAATTCAAACCCGAGACTCCGTTTGTCTGAAAATCGCTCCTATACCCAAAAACCTATCCTCCAGTATTCCGGCTCCCAGAATCGTAATCTGAAACGGAACACATGCATTTCCGACGTAAAATGACGAGAGGAATCGAATGCCGCAAGCAGAATTCAAATCCGAGACTCAGTTTGTCTGAAAATCGCTCCTATACCCAAAAACTCATCCTCCAGTATTCTGGCTCCCAGAATAGTAATTGGGAACGGAACACATGCATTTGCGACGTAAAATGACGGTAGTAATCGAATGCCGCAAGCAGAATTCAATTCCGAGGCTCCGTTCTTCTGAAAATCGCTCCTATATCCAAAACCTATCCTCCAGTATTCTGGCTCGAAGAATCGTAATTGGGAACGGAACACACGCATTTCCGACGTAAAATGACTAGAGGAATCGAATGCCGCAAGCAGAATTCAAACCCGAGACTCCGTTTGTCTGAAAATCGCTCCTATACCCAAAAACCTATCGTCCAGTATTCTGGCTCCCAGAATAGTAATTGGGAACGGAACACACGCATTTCCGACGTAAAATGACGAGAGGAATCGAATGCCGCAAGCATAATTCAAATCCGAGACTCCGTTTGTCAAATCGCTCCTATACCCAAAACCTATCCTCCAGTATTCCGGCTCCCAGAATCGTAATCTGAAACGGAACACATGCATTTCCGACGTAAAATGACGAGAGGAACCGAATGCCGCAAGCATAATTCAAATCCGAGACTCCGTTTGTCTGAAAATCGCTCCTATACCCAAAAACCTATCCTCCAGTATTCTGGCTCCCAGAATAGTAATTGGGAACGGAACACATGCATTTGCGACGTAAAATGACGAGAGGAATCGAATGCCGCAAGCAGGATTCAAACCCGAGACTCCGTTTGTCTGAAAATCGCTCCTATACCCAAAAACCTATCGTCCAGTATTCTGGCTCCCAGAATAGTAATTGGGAACGGAACAAATGCATTTCCGACGTAAAATGACGAGAGGAATCGAATGCCGCAAGCAGGATTCAAACCCGAGACTCCGTTTGTCTGAAAATCGCTCCTATACCCAAAAACCTATCGTCCAGTATTCTGGCTCCCAGAATAGTAATTGGGAACGGAACACACGCATTTCCGACGTAAAATGACTAGAGGAATCGAATGCCGCAAGCAGAATTCAAACCCGAGACTCCGTTTGTCTGAAAATCGCTCCTATACCCAAAAACCTATCGTCCAGTATTCTGGCTCCCAGAATAGTAATTGGGAACGGAACACACGCATTTCCGACGTAAAATGACGAGAGGAATCGAATGCCGCAAGCAGAATTCAAACCCGAGACTCAGTTTGTCTGAAAATCGCTCCTATACCCAAAAACTCATCCTCCAGTATTCTGGCTCCCAGAATAGTAATTGGGAACGGAACACATGCATTTGCGACGTAAAATGACGATAGTAATCGAATGCCGCAAGCAGAATTCAATTCCGAGGCTCCGTTCTTCTGAAAATCGCTCCTATATCCAAAACCTATCCTCCAGTATTCTGGCTCGAAGAATCGTAATTGGGAACGGAACACACGCATTTCCGACGTAAAATGACTAGAGGAATCGAATGCCGCAAGCAGAATTCAAACCCGAGATTCCGTTTGTCTGAAAATCGCTCCTATACCCAAAAACCTATCCTCCAGTATTCTGGCTCCCAGAATAGTAATTGGGAACGGAACACATGCATTTCCGACGTAAAATGACGAGAGGAATCGAATGCCGCAAGCAGAATTCAAACCCGAGACTCCGTTTGTCTGAAAATCGCTCCTATACCCAAAAACCTATCGTCCAGTATTCTGGCTCCCAGAATAGTAATTGGGAACGGAACACACGCATTTCCGACGTAAAATGACGAGAGGAATCGAATGCCGCAAGCAGAATTCAAACCCGAGACTCAGTTTGTCTGAAAATCGCTCCTATACCCAAAAACTCATCCTCCAGTATTCTGGCTCCCAGAATAGTAATTGGGAACGGAACACATGCATTTGCGACGTAAAATGACGATAGTAATCGAATGCCGCAAGCAGAATTCAATTCCGAGGCTCCGTTCTTCTGAAAATCGCTCCTATATCCAAAACCTATCCTCCAGTATTCTGGCTCGAAGAATCGTAATTGGGAACGGAACACACGCATTTCCGACGTAAAATGACTAGAGGAATCGAATGCCGCAAGCAGAATTCAAACCCGAGATTCCGTTTGTCTGAAAATCGCTCCTATACCCAAAAACCTATCCTCCAGTATTCTGGCTCCCAGAATAGTAATTGGGAACGGAACACATGCATTTCCGACGTAAAATGACGAGAGGAATCGAATGCCGCAAGCAGAATTCAAACCCGAGACTCAGTTTGTCTGAAAATCGCTCCTATACCCAAAAACTCATCCTCCAGTATTCTGGCTCCCAGAATAGTAATTGGGAACGGAACACATGCATTTGCGACGTAAAATGACGATAGTAATCGAATGCCGCAAGCAGAATTCAATTCCGAGGCTCCGTTCTTCTGAAAATCGCTCCTATATCCAAAACCTATCCTCCAGTATTCTGGCTCGAAGAATCGTAATTGGGAACGGAACACACGCATTTCCGACGTAAAATGACTAGAGGAATCGAATGCCGCAAGCAGAATTCAAACCCGAGACTCCGTTTGTCTGAAAATCGCTCCTATACCCAAAAACCTATCGTCCAGTATTCTGGCTCCCAGAATAGTAATTGGGAACGGAACACACGCATTTCCGACGTAAAATGACTAGAGGAATGGAATGCCGCAAGCAGAATTCAAACCCGAGACTCCGTTTGTCTGACATCGCTCCTATACCCAAAAACCTATCCTCCAGTATTCCGGCTCCCAGAATCGTAATCTGAAACGGAACACATGCATTTCCGACGTAAAATGACGGTAGTAATCGAATGCCGCAAGCAGAATTCAATTCCGAGGCTCCGTTCTTCTGAAAATCGCTCCTATATCCAAAACCTATCCTCCAGTATTCTGGCTCGAAGAATCGTAATTGGGAACGGAACACACGCATTTCCGACGTAAAATGACTAGAGGAATCGAATGCCGCAAGCAGAATTCAAACCCGAGACTCCGTTTGTCTGAAAATCGCTCCTATACCCAAAAACCTATCGTCCAGTATTCTGGCTCCCAGAATAGTAATTGGGAACGGAACACACGCATTTCCGACGTAAAATGACGAGAGGAATCGAATGCCGCAAGCATAATTCAAATCCGAGACTCCGTTTGTCAAATCGCTCCTATACCCAAAACCTATCCTCCAGTATTCCGGCTCCCAGAATCGTAATCTGAAACGGAACACATGCATTTCCGACGTAAAATGACGAGAGGAACCGAATGCCGCAAGCATAATTCAAATCCGAGACTCCGTTTGTCTGAAAATCGCTCCTATACCCAAAAACCTATCCTCCAGTATTCTGGCTCCCAGAATAGTAATTGGGAACGGAACACATGCATTTGCGACGTAAAATGACGAGAGGAATCGAATGCCGCAAGCAGAATTCAAACCCGAGATTCCGTTTGTCTGAAAATCGCTCCTGTACCCAAAAACCTATCCTCCAGTATTCTGGCTCCCAGAATAGTAATTGGGAACGGAACACATGCATTTCCGACGTAAAATGACGAGAGGAATCGAATGCCGCAAGCAGAATTCAAACCCGAGACTCCGTTTGTCTGAAAATCGCTCCTATACCCAAAAACCTATCGTCCAGTATTCTGGCTCCCAGAATAGTAATTGGGAACGGAACAAATGCATTTCCGACGTAAAATGACGAGAGGAATCGAATGCCGCAAGCAGGATTCAAACCCGAGACTCCGTTTGTCTGAAAATCGCTCCTATACCCAAAAACCTATCCTCCAGTATTCTGGCTCCCAGAATAGTAATTGGGAACGGAACACATGCATTTGCGACGTAAAATGACGAGAGGAATCGAATGCCGCAAGCAGAATTCAAACCCGAGATTCCGTTTGTCTGAAAATCGCTCCTATACCCAAAAACCTATCTTCCAGTATTCTGGCTCCCAGAATCGTAATCTGAAACGGAACACATGCATTTCCGACGTAAAATGACGAGTGGAATCGAATGACGCAAGCAGAATTCAAATCCGAGACTCCGTTTGTCAAATCGCTCCTATACCCAAAAACCTATCCTCCAGTATTCTGGCTCCCAGAATCGTAATTGGGAACGGAACACATGCATTTGCGACGTAAAATGACTAGAGGAATCGAATGCCGCAAGCAGAATTCAAATCCGAGGCTCCGTTCTTCTGAAAATCGCTCCTATATCCAAAACCTATCCTCCAGTATTCTGGCTCGAAGAATCGTAATTGGGAACGGAACACACGCATTTCCGACGTAAAATGACTAGAGGAATCGAATGCCGCAAGCAGAATTCAAACCCGAGACTCCGTTTGTCTGAAAATCGCTCCTATACCCAAAAACCTATCCTCCAGTATTCTGGCTCCCAGAATAGTAATTGGGAACGGAACACATGCATTTGCGACGTAAAATGACGAGAGGAATCGAATGCCGCAAGCAGAATTCAAACCCGAGATTCCGTTTGTCTGAAAATCGCTCCTATACCCAAAAACCTATCCTCCAGTATTCTGGCTCCCAGAATAGTAATTGGGAACGGAACACATGCATTTCCGACGTAAAATGACGAGAGGAATCGAATGCCGCAAGCAGAATTCAAACCCGAGACTCAGTTTGTCTGAAAATCGCTCCTATACCCAAAAACTCATCCTCCAGTATTCTGGCTCCCAGAATAGTAATTGGGAACGGAACACATGCATTTGCGACGTAAAATGACGATAGTAATCGAATGCCGCAAGCAGAATTCAAACCCGAGACTCAGTTTGTCTGAAAATCGCTCCTATACCCAAAAACTCATCCTCCAGTATTCTGGCTCCCAGAATAGTAATTGGGAACGGAACACATGCATTTGCGACGTAAAATGACGGTAGTAATCGAATGCCGCAAGCAGAATTCAATTCCGAGGCTCCGTTCTTCTGAAAATCGCTCCTATATCCAAAACCTATCCTCCAGTATTCTGGCTCGAAGAATCGTAATTGGGAACGGAACACACGCATTTCCGACGTAAAATGACTAGAGGAATCGAATGCCGCAAGCAGAATTCAAACCCGAGACTCCGTTTGTCTGAAAATCGCTCCTATACCCAAAAACCTATCGTCCAGTATTCTGGCTCCCAGAATAGTAATTGGGAACGGAACACACGCATTTCCGACGTAAAATGACGAGAGGAATCGAATGCCGCAAGCATAATTCAAATCCGAGACTCCGTTTGTCAAATCGCTCCTATACCCAAAAACCTATCCTCCAGTATTCCGGCTCCCAGAATCGTAATCTGAAACGGAACACATGCATTTCCGACGTAAAATGACGAGAGGAACCGAATGCCGCAAGCATAATTCAAATCCGAGACTCCGTTTGTCTGAAAATCGCTCCTATACCCAAAAACCTATCCTCCAGTATTCTGGCTCCCAGAATAGTAATTGGGAACGGAACACATGCATTTCCGACGTAAAATGACGAGAGGAATCGAATGCCGCAAGCAGAATTCAAACCCGAGACTCCGTTTGTCTGAAAATCGCTCCTATACCCAAAAACCTATCCTCCAGTATTCCGGCTCCCAGAATCGTAATCTGAAACGGAACACATACATTTCCGACGTAAAATGACGAGAGGAACCGAATGCCGCAAGCATAATTCAAATCCGAGACTCCGTTTGTCTGAAAATCGCTCCTATACCCAAAAACCTATCCTCCAGTATTCCGGCTCCCAGAATCGTAATCTGAAACGGAACACATGCATTTGCGACGTAAAATGACGAGAGGAATCGAATGCCGCAAGCAGAATTCAAACCCGAGATTCCGTTTGTCTGAAAATCGCTCCTGTACCCAAAAACCTATCCTCCAGTATTCTGGCTCCCAGAATAGTAATTGGGAACGGAACACATGCATTTCCGACGTAAAATGACGAGAGGAATCGAATGCCGCAAGCAGAATTCAAACCCGAGACTCCGTTTGTCTGAAAATCGCTCCTATACCCAAAAACCTATCGTCCAGTATTCTGGCTCCCAGAATAGTAATTGGGAACGGAACAAATGCATTTCCGACGTAAAATGACGAGAGGAATCGAATGCCGCAAGCAGAATTCAAACCCGAGACTCAGTTTGTCTGAAAATCGCTCCTATACCCAAAAACTCATCCTCCAGTATTCTGGCTCCCAGAATAGTAATTGGGAACGGAACACATGCATTTGCGACGTAAAATGACGATAGTAATCGAATGCCGCAAGCAGAATTCAATTCCGAGGCTCCGTTCTTCTGAAAATCGCTCCTATATCCAAAACCTATCCTCCAGTATTCTGGCTCGAAGAATCGTAATTGGGAACGGAACACACGCATTTCCGACGTAAAATGACTAGAGGAATCGAATGCCGCAAGCAGAATTCAAACCCGAGATTCCGTTTGTCTGAAAATCGCTCCTATACCCAAAAACCTATCCTCCAGTATTCTGGCTCCCAGAATAGTAATTGGGAACGGAACACATGCATTTCCGACGTAAAATGACGAGAGGAATCGAATGCCGCAAGCAGAATTCAAACCCGAGACTCAGTTTGTCTGAAAATCGCTCCTATACCCAAAAACTCATCCTCCAGTATTCTGGCTCCCAGAATAGTAATTGGGAACGGAACACATGCATTTGCGACGTAAAATGACGATAGTAATCGAATGCCGCAAGCAGAATTCAATTCCGAGGCTCCGTTCTTCTGAAAATCGCTCCTATATCCAAAACCTATCCTCCAGTATTCTGGCTCGAAGAATCGTAATTGGGAACGGAACACACGCATTTCCGACGTAAAATGACTAGAGGAATCGAATGCCGCAAGCAGAATTCAAACCCGAGACTCCGTTTGTCTGAAAATCGCTCCTATACCCAAAAACCTATCGTCCAGTATTCTGGCTCCCAGAATAGTAATTGGGAACGGAACACACGCATTTCCGACGTAAAATGACTAGAGGAATGGAATGCCGCAAGCAGAATTCAAACCCGAGACTCCGTTTGTCTGACATCGCTCCTATACCCAAAAACCTATCCTCCAGTATTCCGGCTCCCAGAATCGTAATCTGAAACGGAACACATGCATTTCCGACGTAAAATGACGGTAGTAATCGAATGCCGCAAGCAGAATTCAATTCCGAGGCTCCGTTCTTCTGAAAATCGCTCCTATATCCAAAACCTATCCTCCAGTATTCTGGCTCGAAGAATCGTAATTGGGAACGGAACACACGCATTTCCGACGTAAAATGACTAGAGGAATCGAATGCCGCAAGCAGAATTCAAACCCGAGACTCCGTTTGTCTGAAAATCGCTCCTATACCCAAAAACCTATCGTCCAGTATTCTGGCTCCCAGAATAGTAATTGGGAACGGAACACACGCATTTCCGACGTAAAATGACGAGAGGAATCGAATGCCGCAAGCATAATTCAAATCCGAGACTCCGTTTGTCAAATCGCTCCTATACCCAAAACCTATCCTCCAGTATTCCGGCTCCCAGAATCGTAATCTGAAACGGAACACATGCATTTCCGACGTAAAATGACGAGAGGAACCGAATGCCGCAAGCATAATTCAAATCCGAGACTCCGTTTGTCTGAAAATCGCTCCTATACCCAAAAACCTATCCTCCAGTATTCTGGCTCCCAGAATAGTAATTGGGAACGGAACACATGCATTTGCGACGTAAAATGACGAGAGGAATCGAATGCCGCAAGCAGAATTCAAACCCGAGATTCCGTTTGTCTGAAAATCGCTCCTGTACCCAAAAACCTATCCTCCAGTATTCTGGCTCCCAGAATAGTAATTGGGAACGGAACACATGCATTTCCGACGTAAAATGACGAGAGGAATCGAATGCCGCAAGCAGAATTCAAACCCGAGACTCCGTTTGTCTGAAAATCGCTCCTATACCCAAAAACCTATCGTCCAGTATTCTGGCTCCCAGAATAGTAATTGGGAACGGAACAAATGCATTTCCGACGTAAAATGACGAGAGGAATCGAATGCCGCAAGCAGGATTCAAACCCGAGACTCCGTTTGTCTGAAAATCGCTCCTATACCCAAAAACCTATCCTCCAGTATTCTGGCTCCCAGAATAGTAATTGGGAACGGAACACATGCATTTGCGACGTAAAATGACGAGAGGAATCGAATGCCGCAAGCAGAATTCAAACCCGAGATTCCGTTTGTCTGAAAATCGCTCCTATACCCAAAAACCTATCTTCCAGTATTCTGGCTCCCAGAATCGTAATCTGAAACGGAACACATGCATTTCCGACGTAAAATGACGAGTGGAATCGAATGACGCAAGCAGAATTCAAATCCGAGACTCCGTTTGTCAAATCGCTCCTATACCCAAAAACCTATCCTGTAATATTCTGGCTCCCAGAATCGTAATTGGGAACGGGACACATGCATTTGCGACGTAAAATGACGAGAGGAATCGAATGCCGCAAGCAGAATTCAAATCCGAGGCTCCGTTCTTCTGAAAATCGCTCCTATATCCAAAACCTATCCTCCAGTATTCTGGCTCGAAGAATCGTAATTGGGAACGGAACACACGCATTTCCGACGTAAAATGACTAGAGGAATCGAATGCCGCAAGCAGAATTCAAACCCGAGACTCCGTTTGTCTGAAAATCGCTCCTATACCCAAAAACCTATCCTCCAGTATTCTGGCTCCCAGAATAGTAATTGGGAACGGAACACATGCATTTGCGACGTAAAATGACGAGAGGAATCGAATGCCGCAAGCAGAATTCAAACCCGAGACTCCGTTTGTCTGAAAATCGCTCCTATACCCAAAAACCTATCCTCCAGTATTCTGGCTCCCAGAATAGTAATTGGGAACGGAACACATGCATTTCCGACGTAAAATGACGAGAGGAATCGAATGCCGCAAGCAGAATTCAAACCCGAGACTCAGTTTGTCTGAAAATCGCTCCTATACCCAAAAACTCATCCTCCAGTATTCTGGCTCCCAGAATAGTAATTGGGAACGGAACACATGCATTTGCGACGTAAAATGACGATAGTAATCGAATGCCGCAAGCAGAATTCAAACCCGAGACTCAGTTTGTCTGAAAATCGCTCCTATACCCAAAAACTCATCCTCCAGTATTCTGGCTCCCAGAATAGTAATTGGGAACGGAACACATGCATTTGCGACGTAAAATGACGGTAGTAATCGAATGCCGCAAGCAGAATTCAATTCCGAGGCTCCGTTCTTCTGAAAATCGCTCCTATATCCAAAACCTATCCTCCAGTATTCTGGCTCGAAGAATCGTAATTGGGAACGGAACACACGCATTTCCGACGTAAAATGACTAGAGGAATCGAATGCCGCAAGCAGAATTCAAACCCGAGACTCCGTTTGTCTGAAAATCGCTCCTATACCCAAAAACCTATCGTCCAGTATTCTGGCTCCCAGAATAGTAATTGGGAACGGAACACACGCATTTCCGACGTAAAATGACGAGAGGAATCGAATGCCGCAAGCATAATTCAAATCCGAGACTCCGTTTGTCAAATCGCTCCTATACCCAAAAACCTATCCTCCAGTATTCCGGCTCCCAGAATCGTAATCTGAAACGGAACACATGCATTTCCGACGTAAAATGACGAGAGGAACCGAATGCCGCAAGCATAATTCAAATCCGAGACTCCGTTTGTCTGAAAATCGCTCCTATACCCAAAAACCTATCCTCCAGTATTCTGGCTCCCAGAATAGTAATTGGGAACGGAACACATGCATTTCCGACGTAAAATGACGAGAGGAATCGAATGCCGCAAGCAGAATTCAAACCCGAGACTCCGTTTGTCTGAAAATCGCTCCTATACCCAAAAACCTATCCTCCAGTATTCCGGCTCCCAGAATCGTAATCTGAAACGGAACACATACATTTCCGACGTAAAATGACGAGAGGAACCGAATGCCGCAAGCATAATTCAAATCCGAGACTCCGTTTGTCTGAAAATCGCTCCTATACCCAAAAACCTATCCTCCAGTATTCCGGCTCCCAGAATCGTAATCTGAAACGGAACACATGCATTTGCGACGTAAAATGACGAGAGGAATCGAATGCCGCAAGCAGAATTCAAACCCGAGATTCCGTTTGTCTGAAAATCGCTCCTGTACCCAAAAACCTATCCTCCAGTATTCTGGCTCCCAGAATAGTAATTGGGAACGGAACACATGCATTTCCGACGTAAAATGACGAGAGGAATCGAATGCCGCAAGCAGAATTCAAACCCGAGACTCCGTTTGTCTGAAAATCGCTCCTATACCCAAAAACCTATCGTCCAGTATTCTGGCTCCCAGAATAGTAATTGGGAACGGAACAAATGCATTTCCGACGTAAAATGACGAGAGGAATCGAATGCCGCAAGCAGGATTCAAACCCGAGACTCCGTTTGTCTGAAAATCGCTCCTATACCCAAAAACCTATCCTCCAGTATTCTGGCTCCCAGAATAGTAATTGGGAACGGAACACATGCATTTGCGACGTAAAATGACGAGAGGAATCGAATGCCGCAAGCAGAATTCAAACCCGAGATTCCGTTTGTCTGAAAATCGCTCCTATACCCAAAAACCTATCTTCCAGTATTCTGGCTCCCAGAATCGTAATCTGAAACGGAACACATGCATTTCCGACGTAAAATGACGAGTGGAATCGAATGACGCAAGCAGAATTCAAATCCGAGACTCCGTTTGTCAAATCGCTCCTATACCCAAAAACCTATCCTCCAGTATTCTGGCTCCCAGAATCGTAATTGGGAACGGAACACATGCATTTGCGACGTAAAATGACTAGAGGAATCGAATGCCGCAAGCAGAATTCAATTCCGAGGCTCCGTTCTTCTGAAAATCGCTCCTATATCCAAAACCTATCCTCCAGTATTCTGGCTCGAAGAATCGTAATTGGGAACGGAACACACGCATTTCCGACGTAAAATGACTAGAGGAATCGAATGCCGCAAGCAGAATTCAAACCCGAGACTCCGTTTGTCTGAAAATCGCTCCTATACCCAAAAACCTATCCTCCAGTATTCTGGCTCCCAGAATAGTAATTGGGAACGGAACACATGCATTTCCGACGTAAAATGACGAGAGGAACCGAATGCCGCAAGCAGAATACAAACCTGCGACTCCATTTGTCAAATCGCACCTATACCCAAAAACCTATCCTTCAGTATTCTGGCTCCCAGAATCGTAATTGGGAACGGAACACATGCATTTACGACGTAAAATGACGAGAGGAATCGAATGCCGCAAGCAGAATTCAAACCCGAGATTCCGTTTGTCTGAAAATCGCTCCTATACCCAAAAACCTATCCTCCAGTATTCTGGCTCCCAGAATAGTAATTGGGAACGGAACACATGCATTTGCGACGTAAAATGACGGTAGTAATCGAATGCCGCAAGCAGAATTCAATTCCGAGGCTCCGTTCTTCTGAAAATTGCTCCTATATCCAAAACCTATCCTCCAGTATTCTGGCTCGAAGAATCGTAATTGGGAACGGAACACACGCATTTCCGACGTAAAATGACGAGAGGAACCGAATGCCGCAAGCATAATTCAAATCCGAGACTCCGTTTGTCAAATCGCTCCTATACCCAAAAACCTATCCTCCAGTATTCCGGCTCCCAGAATCGTAATCTGAAACGGAACACATGCATTTCCGACGTAAAATGACGAGAGGAATCGTATGCCGCAAGCAGAATTCAAACCCGAGATTCCGTTTGTCTGAAAATCGCTCCTATACCCAAAAACCTATCCTCCAGTATTCTGGCTCCCAGAATAGTAATTGGGAACGGAACACATGCATTTCCGACGTAAAATGACGAGAGGAACCGAATGCCGCAAGCAGAATACAAACCTGCGACTCCATTTGTCAAATCGCACCTATACCCAAAAACCTATCCTTCAGTATTCTGGCTCCCAGAATCGTAATTGGGAACGGAACACATGCATTTGCGACGTAAAATGACTAGAGGAATCGAATGCCGCAAGCAGAATTCAATTTCGAGGCTCCGTTCTTCTGAAAATCGCTCCTATATCCAAAACCTATCTTAAAGTATTCTGGCTCGAAGAATCATAATTGGCAACGGAACACATGCATTTCCGAAATAAAATGACGAGAGGAACCGAATGCCGCAAGCATAATTCAAATCCGAGACTCCGTTTGTCTGAAAATCGCTCCTATACCCAAAAACCTATCCTCCAGTATTCTGGCTCCCAGAGTAGTAATTGGGAACGGAACACATGCATTTGCGACGTAAAATGACGAGAGGAATCGAATGCCGCAAGCAGAATTCAAACCCGAGATTCCGTTTGTCTGAAAATCGCTCCTATACCCAAAAACCTATCCTCCAGTATTCTGGCTCGAAGAATCGTAATTGGGAACGGAACACACGTATTTCCGACGTAAAATGACGAGAGGAATCGAATGCAGCAATCCGAATTCAATTCCGAGGCTCCGTTCTTCTGAAAATCGCTCCTATATCCAAAACCTATCTTCCAGTATTCTGGCTCGAAGAATCATAATTGGGAACGGAACACATGCATTTCCGACGTAAAATGACTAGAGGATTCGAATGCCGCAAGCAGAATTCAAACCCGAGACTCCGTTTGTCAAATCGGTCCTATACCCAAAAACCTATCTTCCAGTATTCTGGCTCCCAGAATCGTAATTGGGAACGGAACACATGCATTTGCGACGTACAATGACTAGAGGAATCGAATGCCGCAAGCAGAATTCAAACCCGAGACTCCGTTCGTCAGAAAATCGCTCCTATACCCAAAAACCTATCCTCCAGTATTCTGGCTCCCAGAATCGTAATTGGGAACGGAACACAAGCATTTCCGACGTAAAATGACAAGAGGAATCGAATGCCGCAAGCAGAATTCAAACCCGAGACTCCGTTTGTCTGAAAATAGCTCCTATATCCAAAACCTATCATCCAGTATTCTGGCTCGAAGAATCATAATTGGGAACGGAACACATGCATTTCCGACGTAAAATGACTAGAGGTATCGAATGCCGCAAGCAGAATTCAAACCCGAGACTCCGTTTGTCTGCAAATCGCTCCTATACCCAAAAACCTATCGTCCAGTATTCTGGCTCCCAGAATAGTAATTGGGAACGGAACAAATGCATTTCCGACGTAAAATGACGAGAGGAATCGAATGCCGCAAGCAGGATTCAAACCCGAGACTCCGTTTGTCTGAAAATCGCTCCTATACCCAAAAACCTATCTTCCAGTATTCTGGCTCCCAGAATCGTAATCTGAAACGGAACACATGCATTTCCGACGTAAAATGACGAGTGGAATCGAATGACGCAAGCAGAATTCAAATCCGAGACTCCGTTTGTCAAATCGCTCCTATACCCAAAAACCTATCCTCCAGTATTCTGGCTCCCAGAATCGTAATTGGGAACGGAACACATGCATTTGCGACGTAAAATGACTAGAGGAATCGAATGCCGCAAGCAGAATTCAATTTCGAGGCTCCGTTCTTCTGAAAATCGCTCCTATATCCAAAACCTATCTTCCAGTATTCTGGCTCCCAGAATCGTAATCTGAAACGGAACACATGCATTTCCGACGTAAAATGACGAGTCGAATCGAATGACGCAAGCAGAATTCAAATCCGAGACTCCGTTTGTCTGAAAATCGCTCCTATACCCAAAAACATATCCGCCAGTATTCTGGCTCCCAGAATAGTAATTGGGAACGGAACACATGCATTTCCGACGTAAAATGACGAGAGGAACCGAATGCCGCAAGCAGAATACAAACCTGCGACTCCATTTGTCAAATCGCACCTATACCCAAAAACCTATCCTTCAGTATTCTGGCTCCCAGAATCGTAATTGGGAACGGAACACATGCATTTGCGACGTAAAATGACGAGAGGAATCGAATGCCGCAAGCAGAATTCAAACCCGAGACTCCGTTTGTCTGAAAATAGCTCCTATATCCAAAACCTATCCTCCAGTATTCTGGCTCGAAGAATCATAATTGGGAACGGAACACATGCATTTGCGACGTAAAATGACGAGAGGAATCGAATGCCGCAAGCAGAATTCAAACCCGAGACTCCGTTTGTCTGAAAATCGCTCCTATACCCAAAAACCTATCCTCCAGTATTCTGGCTCCCAGAGTAGTAATTGGGAACGGAACACATGCATTTGCGACGTAAAATGACGAGAGGAATCGAATGCCGCAAGCAGAATTCAAACCCGAGATTCCGTTTGTCTGAAAATCGCTCCTATACCCAAAAACCTATCCTCCAGTATTCTGGCTCGAAGAATCGTAATTGGGAACGGAACACACGTATTTCCGACGTAAAATGACGAGAGGAATCGAATGCAGCAATCCGAATTCAATTCCGAGGCTCCGTTCTTCTGAAAATCGCTCCTATATCCAAAACCTATCTTCCAGTATTCTGGCTCGAAGAATCATAATTGGGAACGGAACACATGCATTTCCGACGTAAAATGACTAGAGGATTCGAATGCCGCAAGCAGAATTCAAACCCGAGACTCCGTTTGTCAAATCGGTCCTATACCCAAAAACCTATCTTCCAGTATTCTGGCTCCCAGAATCGTAATTGGGAACGGAACACATGCATTTGCGACGTACAATGACTAGAGGAATCGAATGCCGCAAGCAGAATTCAAACCCGAGACTCCGTTCGTCAGAAAATCGCTCCTATACCCAAAAACCTATCCTCCAGTATTCTGGCTCCCAGAATCGTAATTGGGAACGGAACACAAGCATTTCCGACGTAAAATGACAAGAGGAATCGAATGCCGCAAGCAGAATTCAAACCCGAGACTCCGTTTGTCTGAAAATAGCTCCTATATCCAAAACCTATCATCCAGTATTCTGGCTCGAAGAATCATAATTGGGAACGGAACACATGCATTTCCGACGTAAAATGACTAGAGGAATCGAATGCCGCAAGCAGAATTCAATTCCGAGGCTCCGTTCTTCTGAAAATCGCTCCTATATCCAAAACCTATCTTCCAGTATTCTGACTCGAAGAATCATAATTGGGAACGGAACACATGCATTTCCGACGTAAAATGACTAGAGGAATCGAATGCCGCAAGCAGAATTCAATTCCGAGGCTCCGTTCTTCTGAAAATCGCTCCTATATCCAAAACCTATCTTCCAGTATTCTGGCTCCCAGAATCGTAATCTGAAACGGAACACATGCATTTCCGACGTAAAATGACGAGTGGAATCGAATGCCGCAAGCAGAATTCAAACCCGAGACTCCGTTCGTCAAAAATCGCTCCTATACCCAAAAACCTGTCCTCCAGTATTCTGGCTCCCAGAATAGTAATTGCGAACGGAACACATGCATTTGCGAAGTACAATGACTAGAGGAATCGAATGCCGCAAGCAGAATTCAAACCCGAGACTCCGTTCTTCTGAAAATCGCTCCTATACCCAAAAACCTATCCTCCAGTATTCTGGCTCGAAGAATCATAATTGGGAACGGAACACATGCATTTGCGACGTAAAATGACGAGAGGAATCGAATGCCGCAAGCAGAATTCAAACCCGAGACTCCGTTTGTCTGAAAATAGCTCCTATATCCAAAACCTATCCTCCAGTATTCTGGCTCGAAGAATCATAATTGGGAACGGAACACATGCATTTGCGACGTAAAATGACGAGAGGAATCGAATGCCGCAAGCAGAATTCAAACCCGAGACTCCGTTTGTCTGAAAATAGCTCCTATATCCAAAACCTATCTTCCAGTATTCTGGCTCGAAGAATCATAATCGGGAACGGAACACATGCATTTGCGACGTAAAATGACTACAGGAATCGAATGCCGCAAGCATAATTCAAATCCGAGACTCCGTTTGTCAAATCGCTCCTATACCCAAAAACCTATCCTCCAGTATTCCGGCTCCCAGAATCGTAATCTGAAACGGAACACATGCATTTCCGACGTAAAATGACGAGAGGAATCGTATGACACAAGTAGAATTCAAATCCGAGGCTCCGTTTGTCAAATCGCTCCTATACCCAAAAACCTGTCCTCCAGTATTCTGGCTCCCAGAATAGTAATTGGGAACGGAACACAAGCATTTCCGACGTAAAATGACTAGAGGAATCGAATGCCGCAAGCAGAATTCAATTTCGAGGCTCCGTTCTTCTGAAAATCGCTCCTATATCCAAAACCTATCTTAAAGTATTCTGGCTCGAAGAATCATAATTGGCAACGGAACACATGCATTTCCGAAATAAAATGACGAGAGGAACCGAATGCCGCAAGCATAATTCAAATCCGAGACTCCGTTTGTCTGAAAATCGCTCCTATACCCAAAAACCTATCCTCCAGTATTCTGGCTCCCAGAGTAGTAATTGGGAACGGAACACATGCATTTGCGACGTAAAATGACGAGAGGAATCGAATGCCGCAAGCAGAATTCAAACCCGAGATTCCGTTTGTCTGAAAATCGCTCCTATACCCAAAAACCTATCCTCCAGTATTCTGGCTCGAAGAATCGTAATTGGGAACGGAACACACGTATTTCCGACGTAAAATGACGAGAGGAATCGAATGCAGCAATCCGAATTCAATTCCGAGGCTCCGTTCTTCTGAAAATCGCTCCTATATCCAAAACCTATCTTCCAGTATTCTGGCTCGAAGAATCATAATTGGGAACGGAACACATGCATTTCCGACGTAAAATGACTAGAGGATTCGAATGCCGCAAGCAGAATTCAAACCCGAGACTCCGTTTGTCAAATCGGTCCTATACCCAAAAACCTATCTTCCAGTATTCTGGCTCCCAGAATCGTAATTGGGAACGGAACACATGCATTTGCGACGTACAATGACTAGAGGAATCGAATGCCGCAAGCAGAATTCAAACCCGAGACTCCGTTCGTCAGAAAATCGCTCCTATACCCAAAAACCTATCCTCCAGTATTCTGGCTCCCAGAATCGTAATTGGGAACGGAACACAAGCATTTCCGACGTAAAATGACAAGAGGAATCGAATGCCGCAAGCAGAATTCAAACCCGAGACTCCGTTTGTCTGAAAATAGCTCCTATATCCAAAACCTATCATCCAGTATTCTGGCTCGAAGAATCATAATTGGGAACGGAACACATGCATTTCCGACGTAAAATGACTAGAGGAATCGAATGCCGCAAGCAGAATTCAATTCCGAGGCTCCGTTCTTCTGAAAATCGCTCCTATATCCAAAACCTATCTTCCAGTATTCTGACTCGAAGAATCATAATTGGGAACGGAACACATGCATTTCCGACGTAAAATGACTAGAGGAATCGAATGCCGCAAGCAGAATTCAATTCCGAGGCTCCGTTCTTCTGAAAATCGCTCCTATATCCAAAACCTATCTTCCAGTATTCTGGCTCCCAGAATCGTAATCTGAAACGGAACACATGCATTTCCGACGTAAAATGACGAGTGGAATCGAATGCCGCAAGCAGAATTCAAACCCGAGACTCCGTTCGTCAAAAATCGCTCCTATACCCAAAAACCTGTCCTCCAGTATTCTGGCTCCCAGAATAGTAATTGCGAACGGAACACATGCATTTGCGAAGTACAATGACTAGAGGAATCGAATGCCGCAAGCAGAATTCAAACCCGAGACTCCGTTCTTCTGAAAATCGCTCCTATACCCAAAAACCTATCCTCCAGTATTCTGGCTCGAAGAATCATAATTGGGAACGGAACACATGCATTTGCGACGTAAAATGACGAGAGGAATCGAATGCCGCAAGCAGAATTCAAACCCGAGACTCCGTTTGTCTGAAAATAGCTCCTATATCCAAAACCTATCCTCCAGTATTCTGGCTCGAAGAATCATAATTGGGAACGGAACACATGCATTTGCGACGTAAAATGACGAGAGGAATCGAATGCCGCAAGCAGAATTCAAACCCGAGACTCCGTTTGTCTGAAAATAGCTCCTATATCCAAAACCTATCTTCCAGTATTCCGGCTCCCAGAATCGTAATCTGAAACGGAACACATGCATTTCCGACGTAAAATGACGAGAGGAATCGTATGACACAAGTAGAATTCAAATCCGAGGCTCCGTTTGTCAAATCGCTCCTATACCCAAAAACCTGTCCTCCAGTATTCTGGCTCCCAGAATAGTAATTGGGAACGGAACACAAGCATTTCCGACGTAAAATGACTAGAGGAATCGAATGCCGCAAGCAGAATTCAATTTCGAGGCTCCGTTCTTCTGAAAATCGCTCCTATATCCAAAACCTATCTTCCAGTATTCTGGCTCGAAGAATCATAATTGGGAACGGAACACATGCATTTCCGACGTAAAATGACTAGAGGAATCGAATGCCGCAAGCAGGATTCAAACCCGAGACTCCGTTTGTCTGAAAATCGCTCCTATACCCAAAAACCTATCCTCCAGTATTCTGGCTCCCAGAATCGTAATTGGGAACGGAACACATGCATTTGCGACGTAAAATGACTAGAGGAATCGAATGCCGCAAGCAGAATTCAATTTCGAGGCTCCGTTCTTCTGAAAATCGCTCCTATATCCAAAACCTATCTTCCAGTATTCTGGCTCCCAGAATAGTAATTGGGAACGGAACACATGCATTTCCGACGTAAAATGACGAGTGGAATCGAATGACACAAGTAGAATTCAAATCCGAGGCTCCGTTTGTCAAATCGCTCCTATACCCAAAAACCTGTCCTCCAGTATTCTGGCTCCCAGAATAGTAATTGGGAACGGAACACAAGCATTTCCGACGTAAAATGACTAGAGGAATCGAATGCCGCAAGCAGAATTCAATTCCGAGGCTCCGTTCTTCTGAAAATCGCTCCTATATCCAAAACCTATCTTCCAGTATTCTGACTCGAAGAATCATAATTGGGAACGGAACACATGCATTTCCGACGTAAAATGACTAGAGGAATCGAATGCCGCAAGCAGAATTCAATTCCGAGGCTCCGTTCTTCTGAAAATCGCTCCTATATCCAAAACCTATCTTCCAGTATTCTGGCTCCCAGAATCGTAATCTGAAACGGAACACATGCATTTCCGACGTAAAATGACGAGTGGAATCGAATGCCGCAAGCAGAATTCAAACCCGAGACTCCGTTCGTCAAAAATCGCTCCTATACCCAAAAACCTGTCCTCCAGTATTCTGGCTCCCAGAATAGTAATTGCGAACGGAACACATGCATTTGCGAAGTACAATGACTAGAGGAATCGAATGCCGCAAGCAGAATTCAAACCCGAGACTCCGTTCTTCTGAAAATCCCTCCTATATCCAAAACCGATACTCCAGTATTCTGGCTCCCAGAATCGTAATATGGAACGGAACATATGCGTTTCTGACGTAAAATGACGACAGGAATCGAATGCCGCAAGCAGAATTCAAATCGGAGCCTCCGTTTGTCAAATCGCTCCTATACCCAAAAACCTATCCTCCAGTATTCTGGCTCGAAGAATCGTAATTGGGAACAGAACACACGCATTTCCGACGTAAAATGACGAGAGGAATCGAATGCAGGAAGCAGAATTCAAACCCGAGACTCCGTTTGTCTGAAAATCGCTCCTATACCCAAAAACCTATCCTCCAGTATTCTGGCTCCCAGAATAGTAATTGGGAACGGAACACATGCATTTGCGACGTAAAATGACGAGAGGAATCGAATGCCGCAAGCAGAATTCAAACCCGAGACTCCGTTTGTCTGAAAATAGCTCCTATATCCAAAACCTATCTTCCAGTATTCTGGCTCGAAGAATCATAATTGGGAACGGAACACATGCATTTCCGACGTAAAATGACTAGAGGAATCGAATGCCGCAAGCAGAATTCAATTCCGAGGCTCCGTTCTTCTGAAAATCGCTCCTATATCCAAAACCTATCTTCCAGTATTCTGGCTCCCAGAATCGTAATCTGAAACGGAACACATGCATTTCCGACGTAAAATAACAAGTGGAATCGAATGCCGCAAGCAGAATTCAAATCCGAGACTCCGTTTGTCAAATCGCTCCTATACCCAAAAACCTATCCTCCCGTATTCTGGCTCCCAGAATCGTAATTGGGAACGGAACACATGCATTTCCGACGTAAAATGACGGGTGGAATCGAATGCCGCAAGCAGAATTCAAACCCGAGCCTCCGTACGTCAAAAATCGCTCCTATACCCAAAAACCTGTCCTCCAGTATTCTGGCTCCCAGAATAGTAATTGGGAACGGAACACATGCATTTGCGACGTACAATGACTAGAGGAATCGAATGCCGCATGCAGAATTCAAACCCGAGACTCCGTTCTTCTGAAAATCGCTCCTATATCCAAAACCTATCTTCCAGTATTCTGGCTCCCAGAATCGTAATCTGAAACGGAACACATGCATTTCCGACGTAAAATGACGAGTCGAATCGAATGACGCAAGCAGAATTCAAATCCGAGACTCCGTTTGTCTGAAAATCGCTCCTATACCCAAAAACATATCCGCCAGTATTCTGGCTCCCAGAATAGTAATTGGGAACGGAACACATGCATTTCCGACGTAAAATGACGAGAGGAACCGAATGCCGCAAGCAGAATACAAACCTGCGACTCCATTTGTCAAATCGCACCTATACCCAAAAACCTATCCTTCAGTATTCTGGCTCCCAGAATCGTAATTGGGAACGGAACACATGCATTTGCGACGTAAAATGACTAGAGGAATCGAATGCCGCAAGCAGAATTCAATTTCGAGGCTCCGTTCTTCTGAAAATCGCTCCTATATCCAAAACCTATCTTAAAGTATTCTGGCTCGAAGAATCATAATTGGCAACGGAACACATGCATTTCCGAAATAAAATGACGAGAGGAACCGAATGCCGCAAGCATAATTCAAATCCGAGACTCCGTTTGTCTGAAAATCGCTCCTATACCCAAAAACCTATCCTCCAGTATTCTGGCTCCCAGAGTAGTAATTGGGAACGGAACACATGCATTTGCGACGTAAAATGACGAGAGGAATCGAATGCCGCAAGCAGAATTCAAACCCGAGATTCCGTTTGTCTGAAAATCGCTCCTATACCCAAAAACCTATCCTCCAGTATTCTGGCTCGAAGAATCGTAATTGGGAACGGAACACACGCATTTCCGACGTAAAATGACGAGAGGAATCGAATGCAGCAATCCGAATTCAATTCCGAGGCTCCGTTCTTCTGAAAATCGCTCCTATATCCAAAACCTATCTTCCAGTATTCTGGCTCGAAGAATCATAATTGGGAACGGAACACATGCATTTCCGACGTAAAATGACTAGAGGATTCGAATGCCGCAAGCAGAATTCAAACCCGAGACTCCGTTTGTCAAATCGGTCCTATACCCAAAAACCTATCTTCCAGTATTCTGGCTCCCAGAATCGTAATTGGGAACGGAACACATGCATTTGCGACGTACAATGACTAGAGGAATCGAATGCCGCAAGCAGAATTCAAACCCGAGACTCCGTTCGTCAGAAAATCGCTCCTATACCCAAAAACCTATCCTCCAGTATTCTGGCTCCCAGAATCGTAATTGGGAACGGAACACAAGCATTTCCGACGTAAAATGACAAGAGGAATCGAATGCCGCAAGCAGAATTCAAACCCGAGACTCCGTTTGTCTGAAAATAGCTCCTATATCCAAAACCTATCTTCCAGTATTCTGGCTCGAAGAATCATAATTGGGAACGGAACACATGCATTTCCGACGTAAAATGACTAGAGGAATCGAATGCCGCAAGCAGAATTCAATTCCGAGGCTCCGTTCTTCTGAAAATCGCTCCTATATCCAAAACCTATCTTCCAGTATTCTGACTCGAAGAATCATAATTGGGAACGGAACACATGCATTTCCGACGTAAAATGACTAGAGGAATCGAATGCCGCAAGCAGAATTCAATTCCGAGGCTCCGTTCTTCTGAAAATCGCTCCTATATCCAAAACCTATCTTCCAGTATTCTGGCTCCCAGAATCGTAATCTGAAACGGAACACATGCATTTCCGACGTAAAATGACGAGTGGAATCGAATGCCGCAAGCAGAATTCAAACCCGAGACTCCGTTCGTCAAAAATCGCTCCTATACCCAAAAACCTGTCCTCCAGTATTCTGGCTCCCAGAATAGTAATTGCGAACGGAACACATGCATTTGCGAAGTACAATGACTAGAGGAATCGAATGCCGCAAGCAGAATTCAAACCCGAGACTCCGTTCTTCTGAAAATCCTTCCTATATCCAAAACCGATACTCCAGTATTCTGGCTCCCAGAATCGTAATATGGAACGGAACATATGCGTTTCTGACGTAAAATGACGACAGGAATCGAATGCCGCAAGCAGAATTCAAATCGGAGCCTCCGTTTGTCAAATCGCTCCTATACCCAAAAACCTATCCTCCAGTATTCTGGCTCGAAGAATCGTAATTGGGAACAGAACACACGCATTTCCGACGTAAAATGACGAGAGGAATCGAATGCAGGAAGCAGAATTCAAACCCGAGACTCCGTTTGTCTGAAAATCGCTCCTATACCCAAAAACCTATCCTCCAGTATTCTGGCTCCCAGAATAGTAATTGGGAACGGAACACATGCATTTGCGACGTAAAATGACGAGAGGAATCGAATGCCGCAAGCAGAATTCAAACCCGAGACTCCGTTTGTCTGAAAATAGCTCCTATATCCAAAACCTATCTTCCAGTATTCTGGCTCGAAGAATCATAATTGGGAACGGAACACATGCATTTCCGACGTAAAATGACTAGAGGAATCGAATGCCGCAAGCAGAATTCAATTCCGAGGCTCCGTTCTTCTGAAAATCGCTCCTATATCCAAAACCTATCTTCCAGTATTCTGGCTCCCAGAATCGTAATCTGAAACGGAACACATGCATTTCCGACGTAAAATAACAAGTGGAATCGAATGCCGCAAGCAGAATTCAAATCCGAGACTCCGTTTGTCAAATCGCTCCTATACCCAAAAACCTATCCTCCCGTATTCTGGCTCCCAGAATCGTAATTGGGAACGGAACACATGCATTTCCGACGTAAAATGACGGGTGGAATCGAATGCCGCAAGCAGAATTCAAACCCGAGCCTCCGTACGTCAAAAATTGCTCCTATACCCAAAAACCTGTCCTCCAGTATTCTGGCTCCCAGAATAGTAATTGGGAACGGAACACATGCATTTGCGACGTACAATGACTAGAGGAATCGAATGCCGCAAGCAGAATTCAAACCCGAGACTCCGTTCTTCTGAAAATCGCTCCTATATCCAAAACCTATCTTCCAGTATTCTGGCTCCCAGAATCGTAATCTGAAACGGAACACATGCATTTCCGACGTAAAATGACGAGTGGAATCGAATGCCGCAAGCAGAATTCAAATCCGAGACTCCGTTTGTCAAATCGCTCCTATACCCAAAAACCTATCCTCCAGTATTCTGGCTCGAAGAATCGTAATTGGGAACAGAACACACGCATTTCCGACGTAAAATGACGAGAGGAATCGAATGCAGGAAGCAGAATTCAAACCCGAGACTCCGTTTGTCTGAAAATCGCTCCTATACCCAAAAACCAATCCTCCAGTATTCTGGCTCCCAGAATCGTAATTGGGAACGGAACACAAGCATTTCCGACGTAAAATGACTAGAGGAATCGAATGCCGCAAGCAGAATTCAAACCCGAGACTCCGTTTGTCTGAAGATCGCTCCTATACCCAAAAACCAATCCTCCAGTATTCTGGCTCCCAGAATAGTTGTTGGTAACGGAACACATGCATTTGCGACGTAAAATGACGAGAGGAATCGAATGCCGCAAGCAGAATTCAATTCCGAGGCTCCGTTCTTCTGAAAATCGCTCCTATATCCAAAACCTATCCTCCAGTATTCTGGCTCCCAGAATAGTAATTGGGAACGGAACACAAGCATTTCCGACGTAAAATGACTAGAGGAATCGAATGCCGCAAACAGAATTCAAACCCGAGACTCCGTTTGTCTGAAAATCGCTCCTATACCCAAAAACCTATCCTCCAGTATTCTGGCTCCCAGAATAGTAATTGGGAACGGAACACATGCATTTGCGACGTAAAATGACGAGAGGAATCGAATGCCGCAAGCAGAATTCAATTCCGAGGCTCCGTTCTTCTGAAAATCGCTCCTATATCCAAAACCTATCTTCCAGTATTCTGGCTCGAAGAATCATAATTGGGAACGGAACACATGCATTTCCGACGTAAAATGACTAGAGGATTCGAATGCCGCAAGCAGAATTCAAACCCGAGACTCCGTTTGTCTGAAAATCGTTCCTATACCCAAAAACCTATCCTCCAGTATTCTGGCTCCCAGAATAGTAATTGGGAACGGAACACATGCATTTGCGACGTAAAATGACGAGAGGAATCGAATGCCGCAAGCAGAATTCAAACCCGAGACTCCGTTCGTCAGAAAATCGCTCCTATAACCAAAAACCTATCCTCCAGTATTCTGGCTCCCAGAATCGTAATTGGGAACGGAACACAAGCATTTCCGACGTAAAATGACAAGAGGAATCGAATGCCGCAAGCAGAATTCAAACCCGAGACTCCGTTTGTCTGAAAATAGCTCCTATATCCAAAACCTATCTTCCAGTATTCTGGCTCGAAGAATCATAATTGGGAACGGAACACATGCATTTCCGACGTAAAATGACGAGAGGAATCGAATGCCGCAAGCAGAATTCAAACCCGATACTCCGTTGGTCAGAAATCGCTCCTATACCCAAAAACCTATCCTCCAGTATTCTGGCTCCCAGAATAGTAATTGGGAACGGAACACATGCATTTCCGACGTAAAATGACTAGAGGAATCGAATGCCGCAAGCAGAATTCAATTCCGAGGCTCCGTTCTTCTGAAAATCGCTCCTATATCCAAAACCTATCTTCCAGTATTCTGGCTCGAAGAATCATAATTGGGAACGGAACACATGCATTTCCGACGTAAAATGACTAGAGGAATCGAATGCCGCAATCAGAATTCAATTCCGAGGCTCCGTTCTTCTGAAAATCGCTCCTATATCCAAAACCTATCCTCCAGTATTCTGGCTCCCAGAATAGTAATTGGGAACGGAACACACGCATTTCCGACGTAAAATGACGAGAGGAATCGAATGCAGCAAGCCAAATTCAAACCTGAGACTCCGTTTGTCTGAAAATCGCTCCTATACCCAAAAACCTATCCTCCAGTATTCTGGCTCCCAGAATCTTAATTGGGAACGGAACAGAAGCATTTCCGACGTAAAATGACTAGAGGAATCGAATGCCGCAAGCATAATTCAAACCCGAGACTCCGTTTGTCAGAAAATCGCTCCTATACCCAAAGACCTATCCTCCAGTATTCTGGCTCCCAGAATCGTAATTGGGAACGGAACACAAGCATTTCCGACGTAAAATGACTAGAGGAATCGAATGCCGCAAGCAGAATTCAAACCCGAGACTCCGTTCGTCAGAAATCGCTCCTATACCCAAAAACCTATCCTCCAGTATTCTGGCTCCCAGAATAGTAATTGGGAACGGAACACATGCATTTCCGACGTAAAATGACTAGAGGAATCGAATGCCGCAAGCAGAATTCAATTCCGAGGCTCCGTTCTTCTGAAAATCGCTCCTATATCCAAATCCTATCCTCCAGTATTCTGGCTCGAAGAATCGTAATTGGGAACGGAACACAAGCATTTCCGACGTAAAATGACTAGAGGAATCGAATGCCGCAAGCATAATTCAAACCCGAGACTCCGTTTGTCAGAAAATCGCTCCTATACCCAAAAACCTATCCTGCAGTATTCTGGCTCCCAGAATCGTAATTGGGAACGGAACACAAGCATTTCCGACGTAAAATGACTAGAGGAATCGAATGCCGCAAGCAGAATTCAAACCCGAGCCTCCGTTTGTCTGAAGATCGCTCCTATACCCAAAAACCAATCCTCCAGTATTCTGGCTCCCAGAATAGTTATTGGGAACGGAACACATGCATTTGCGACGTAAAATGACGAGAGGAATCGAATGCCGCAAGCAGAATTCAATTCCGAGGCTCCGTTCTTCTGAAAATCGCTGCTATATCCAAAACCTATCCTCCAGTATTCTGGCTCCCAGAATAGTAATTGGGAACGGAACACATGCATTTGCGACGTAAAATGACGAGAGGAATCGAATGCCGCAAGCAGAATTCAATTCCGAGGCTCCGTTCTTCTGAAAATCGCTCCTATATCCAAAACCTATCCTCCAGTATTCTGGCTCGAAGAATCGTAATTGGGAACGGAACACACGCATTTCCGACGTAAAATGACGAGAGGAATCGAATGCAGCAATCCGAATTCAATTCCGAGGCTCCGTTCTTTTGAAAATCGCTCCTATATCCAAAACCTATCTTCCAGTATTCTGACTCGAAGAATCATAATTGGGAACGGAACACATGCATTTCCGACGTAAAATGACTAGAGGATTCGAATGCCGCAAGCAGAATTCAAACCCGAGACTCCGTTTGTCAAATCGGTCCTATACCCAAAAACCTATCTTCCAGTATTCTGGCTCCCAGAATCGTAATTGGGAACGGAACACATGCATTTGCGACGTACAATGACTAGAGGAATCGAATGCCGCAAGCAGAATTCAAACCCGAGACTCCGTTCGTCAGAAAATCGCTCCTATACCCAAAAACCTATCCTCCAGTATTCTGGCTCCCAGAATCGTAATTGGGAACGGAACACAAGCATTTCCGACGTAAAATGACAAGAGGAATCGAATGCCGCAAGCAGAATTCAAACCCGAGACTCCGTTTGTCTGAAAATAGCTCCTATATCCAAAACCTATCTTCCAGTATTCTGGCTCGAAGAATCATAATTGGGAACGGAACACATGCATTTCCGACGTAAAATGACTAGAGGAATCGAATGCCGCAAGCAGAATTCAATTCCGAGGCTCCGTTCTTCTGAAAATCGCTCCTATATCCAAAACCTATCTTCCAGTATTCTGACGCGAAGAATCATAATTGGGAACGGAACACATGCATTTCCGACGTAAAATGACTAGACGAATCGAATGCCGCAAGCAGAATTCAATTCCGAGGCTCCGTTCTTCTGAAAATCGCTCCTATATCCAAAACCTATCTTCCAGTATTCTGGCTCGAAGAATCATAATTGGGAACGGAACACATGCATTTCCGACGTAAAATGACTAGAGGAATCGAATGCCGCAATCAGAATTCAATTCCGAGGCTCCGTTCTTCTGAAAATCGCTCCTATATCCAAAACCTATCCTCCAGTATTCTGGCTCCCAGAATAGTAATTGGGAACGGAACACATTCATTTGCGACGTAAAATGACGAGAGGAATCGAATGCCTCAAGCAGAATTCAATTCCGAGGCTCCGTTCTTCTGAAAATCGCTCCTATATCCAAATCCTATCCTCCAGTATTCTGGCTCGAAGAATCGTAATTGGGAACGGAACACACGCATTTCCGACGTAAAATGACGAGAGGAATCGAATGCAGCAAGCCGAATTCAAACCTGAGACTCCGTTTGTCTGAAAATCGCTCCTATACCCAAAAACCTATCCTGCAGTATTCTGGCTCCCAGAATCGTAATTGGGAATGGAACACAAGCATTTCCGACGTAAAATGACTAGAGGAATCGAATGCCGCAAGCAGAATTCAAACCCGAGACTCCGTTTGTCTGAAAATCGCTCCTATACCCAAAAACCTATCCTCCAGTATTCTGGCTCCCAGAATAGTAATTGGGAACGGAACACATGCATTTGCGACGTAAAATGACGAGAGGAATCGAATGCCGCAAGCAGAATTCAATTCCGAGGCTCCGTTCTTCTGAAAATCGCTCCTATATCCAAAACCTATCCTCCAGTATTCTGGCTCGAAGAATCGTAATTGGGAACGGAACACACGCATTTCCGACGTAAAATGACGAGAGGAATCGAATGCAGCAAGCCGAATTCAAACCGGAGACTCCGTTTGTCTGAAAATCGCTCCTATACCCAAAAACCTATCCTCCAGTATTCTGGCTCCCAGAATCTTAATTGGGAACGGAACAGAAGCATTTCCGACGTAAAATGACTAGAGGAATCGAATGCCGCAAGCATAATTCAAACCCGAGACTCCGTTTGTCAGAAAATCGCTCCTATACCCAAAAACCTATCCTCGGGTATTCTGGCTCCCAGAATCGTAATTGGGAACGGAACACAAGCATTTCCGACGTAAAATGACTAGAGGAATCGAATGCCGCAAGCAGAATTCAAACCCGAGACTCCGTTTGTCTGAAAATCGCTCCTATACCCAAAAACCTATCCTCCAGTATTCTGGCTCCCAGAATAGTAATTGGGAACGGAACACATGCATTTGCGACGTAAAATGACGAGAGGAATCGAATGCCGCAAGCATAATTCAAACCCGAGACTCCGTTTGTCAGAAAATCGCTCCTATACCCAAAAACCTATCCTCGGGTATTCTGGCTCCCAGAATCGTAATTGGGAACGGAACACAAGCATTTCCGACGTAAAATGACTAGAGGAATCGAATGCCGCAAGCAGAATTCAAACCCGAGACTCCGTTTGTCTGAAAATCGCTCCTATACCCAAAAACCTATCCTCCAGTATTCTGGCTCCCAGAATAGTAATTGGGAACGGAACACATGCATTTGCGTCGTAAAATGACGAGAGGAATCGAATGCCGCAAGCAGAATTCAATTCCGAGGCTCCGTTCTTCTGAAAATCGCTCCTATATCCAAAACCTATCTTCCAGTATTCTGACGCGAAGAATCATAATTGGGAACGGAACACATGCATTTCCGACGTAAAATGACTAGAGGAATCGAATGCCGCAAGCAGAATTCAATTCCGAGGCTCCGTTCTTCTGAAAATCGCTCCTATATCCAAAACCTATCTTCCAGTATTCTGGCTCGAAGAATCGTAATTGGGAACGGAACACACGCATTTCCGACGTAAAATGACGAGAGGAATCGAATGCAGCAAGCCGAATTCAAACCTGAGACTCCGTTTGTCTGAAAATCGCTCCTATACCCAAAAACCTATCCTGCAGTATTCTGGCTCCCAGAATCGTAATTGGGAACGGAACACAAGCATTTCCGACGTAAAATGACTAGAGGAATCGAATGCCGCAAGCAGAATTCAAACCCGAGACTCCGTTTGTCTGAAAATCGCTCCTATACCCAAAAACCTATCCTCCAGTATTCTGGCTCCCAGAATAGTAATTGGGAACGGAACACATGCATTTGCGACGTAAAATGACGAGAGGAATCGAATGCCGCAAGCAGAATTCAATTCCGAGGCTCCGTTCTTCTGAAAATCGCTCCTATATCCAAAACCTATCCTCCAGTATTCTGGCTCGAAGAATCGTAATTGGGAACGGAACACACGCATTTCCGACGTAAAATGACGAGAGGAATCGAATGCAGCAAGCCGAATTCAAACCGGAGACTCCGTTTGTCTGAAAATCGCTCCTATACCCAAAAACCTATCCTCCAGTATTCTGGCTCCCAGAATCTTAATTGGGAACGGAACAGAAGCATTTCCGACGTAAAATGACTAGAGGAATCGAATGCCGCAAGCAGAATTCAAACCCGAGACTCCGTTTGTCTGAAAATCGCTCCTATACCCAAAAACCTATCCTCCAGTATTCTGGCTCCCAGAATAGTAATTGGGAACGGAACACATGCATTTGCGACGTAAAATGACGAGAGGAATCGAATGCCGCAAGCAGAATTCAATTCCGAGGCTCCGTTCTTCTGAAAATCGCTCCTATATCCAAAACCTATCCTCCAGTATTCTGGCTCGAAGAATCGTAATTGGGAACGGAACACACGCATTTCCGACGTAAAATGACGAGAGGAATCGAATGCAGCAAGCCGAATTCAAACCGGAGACTCCGTTTGTCTGAAAATCGCTCCTATACCCAAAAACCTATCCTCCAGTATTCTGGCTCCCAGAATCGTAATTGGGAACGGAACAGAAGCATTTCCGACGTAAAATGACTAGAGGAATCGAATGCCGCAAGCAGAATTCAAACCCGAGACTCCGTTTGTCAGAAAATCGCTCCTATACCCAAAAACCTATCCTCGGGTATTCTGGCTCCCAGAATCGTAATTGGGAACGGAACACAAGCATTTCCGACGTAAAATGACTAGAGGAATCGAATGCCGCAAGCAGAATTCAAACCCGAGACTCCGTTTGTCTGAAAATCGCTCCTATACCCAAAAACCTATCCTCCAGTATTCTGGCTCCCAGAATAGTAATTGGGAACGGAACACATGCATTTGCGACGTAAAATGACGAGAGGAATCGAATGCCGCAAGCAGAATTCAATTCCGAGGCTCCGTTCTTCTGAAAATCGCTCCTATATCCAAAACCTATCCTCCAGTATTCTGGCTCGAAGAATCGTAATTGGGAACGGAACACACGCATTTCCGACGTAAAATGACGAGAGGAATCGAATGCAGCAAGCCGAATTCAAACCTGAGACTCCGTTTGTCTGAAAATCGCTTCTATACCCAAAAACCTATCCTCCAATATTCTGGCTCCCAGAATCGTAATTGGGAACGGAACAGAAGCATTTCCGACGTAAAATGACTAGAGGAATCGAATGCCGCAAGCATAATTCAAACCCGAGACTCCGTTTGTCAGAAAATCGCTCCTATACCCAAAAACCTATCCTCCAGTATTCTGGCTCCCAGAATCGTAATTGGGAACGGAACACAAGCATTTCCGACGTAAAATGACTAGAGGAACCGAATGCCGCAAGCAGAATTCAAACCCGAGACTCCGTTTGTCTGAAAATCGCTCCTATACCCAAAAACCTATCCTCCAGTATTCTGGCTCCCAGAATAGTAATTGGGAACGGAACACATGCATTTGCGACGTAAAATGACGAGAGGAATCGAATGCCGCAAGCATAATTCAAACCCGAGACTCCGTTTGTCAGAAAATCGCTCCTATACCCAAAAACCTATCCTCGGGTATTCTGGCTCCCAGAATCGTAATTGGGAACGGAACACAAGCATTTCCGACGTAAAATGACTAGAGGAATCGAATGCCGCAATCAGAATTCAATTCCGAGGCTCCGTTCTTCTGAAAATCGCTCCTATATCCAAAACCTATCCTCCAGTATTCTGGCTCCCAGAATAGTAATTGGGAACGGAACACATTCATTTGCGACGTAAAATGACGAGAGGAATCGAATGCCTCAAGCAGAATTCAATTCCGAGGCTCCGTTCTTCTGAAAATCGCTCCTATATCCAAATCCTATCCTCCAGTATTCTGGCTCGAAGAATCGTAATTGGGAACGGAACACACGCATTTCCGACGTAAAATGACGAGAGGAATCGAATGCAGCAAGCCGAATTCAAACCTGAGACTCCGTTTGTCTGAAAATCGCTCCTATACCCAAAAACCTATCCTGCAATATTCTGGCTCCCAGAATCGTAATTGGGAACGGAACACAAGCATTTCCGACGTAAAATGACGAGAGGAATCGAATGCCGCAAGCAGAATTCAAACCCGAGACTCCGTTTGTCTGAAAATCGCTCCTATACCCAAAAACCTATCCTCCAGTATTCTGGCTCCCAGAATAGTAATTGGGAACGGAACACATGCATTTGCGACGTAAAATGACGAGAGGAATCGAATGCCGCAAGCAGAATTCAATTCCGAGGCTCCGTTCTTCTGAAAATCGCTCCTATATCCAAAACCTATCCTCCAGTATTCTGGCTCGAAGAATCGTAATTGGGAACGGAACACACGCATTTCCGACGTAAAATGACGAGAGGAATCGAATGCAGCAAGCCGAATTCAAACCGGAGACTCCGTTTGTCTGAAAATCGCTCCTATACCCAAAAACCTATCCTCCAGTATTCTGGCTCCCAGAATCTTAATTGGGAACGGAACAGAAGCATTTCCGACGTAAAATGACTAGAGGAATCGAATGCCGCAAGCATAATTCAAACCCGAGACTCCGTTTGTCAGAAAATCGCTCCTATACCCAAAAACCTATCCTCGGGTATTCTGGCTCCCAGAATCGTAATTGGGAACGGAACACAAGCATTTCCGACGTAAAATGACGAGAGGAATCGAATGCCGCAAGCAGAATTCAAACCCGAGACTCCGTTTGTCTGAAAATCGCTCCTATACCCAAAAACCTATCCTCCAGTATTCTGGCTCCCAGAATAGTAATTGGGAACGGAACACATGCATTTGCGACGTAAAATGACGAGAGGAATCGAATGCCGCAAGCAGAATTCAATTCCGAGGCTCCGTTCTTCTGAAAATCGCTCCTATATCCAAAACCTATCCTCCAGTATTCTGGCTCGAAGAATCGTAATTGGGAACGGAACACAAGCATTTCCGACGTAAAATGACGAGAGGAATCGAATGCAGCAAGCCGAATTCAAACCTGAGACTCCGTTTGTCTGAAAATCGCTTCTATACCCAAAAACCTATCCTCCAATATTCTGGCTCCCAGAATCGTAATTGGGAACGGAACAGAAGCATTTCCGACGTAAAATGACGAGAGGAATCGAATGCCGCAAGCATAATTCAAACCCGAGACTCCGTTTGTCAGAAAATCGCTCCTATACCCAAAAACCTATCCTCCAGTATTCTGGCTCCCAGAATCGTAATTGGGAACGGAACACAAGCATTTCCGACGTAAAATGACTAGAGGAACCGAATGCCGCAAGCAGAATTCAAACCCGAGACTCCGTTTGTCTGAAAATCGCTCCTATACCCAAAAACCTATCCTCCAGTATTCTGGCTCCCAGAATAGTAATTGGGAACGGAACACATGCATTTGCGACGTAAAATGACGAGAGGAATCGAATGCCGCAAGCATAATTCAAACCCGAGACTCCGTTTGTCAGAAAATCGCTCCTATACCCAAAAACCTATCCTCGGGTATTCTGGCTCCCAGAATCGTAATTGGGAACGGAACACAAGCATTTCCGACGTAAAATGACTAGAGGAATCGAATGCCGCAAGCAGAATTCAAACCCGAGACTCCGTTTGTCTGAAAATCGCTCCTATACCCAAAAACCTATCCTCCAGTATTCTGGCTCCCAGAATAGTAATTGGGAACGGAACACATGCATTTGCGTCGTAAAATGACGAGAGGAATCGAATGCCGCAAGCATAATTCAAACCCGAGACTCCGTTTGTCAGAAAATCGCTCCTATACCCAAAAACCTATCCTCCAGTATTCTGGCTCCCAGAATCGTAATTGGGAACGGAACACAAGCATTTCCGACGTAAAATGACTAGAGGAACCGAATGCCGCAAGCAGAATTCAAACCCGAGACTCCGTTTGTCTGAAAATCGCTCCTATACCCAAAAACCTATCCTCCAGTATTCTGGCTCCCAGAATAGTAATTGGGAACGGAACACATGCATTTGCGACGTAAAATGACGAGAGGAATCGAATGCCGCAAGCATAATTCAAACCCGAGACTCCGTTTGTCAGAAAATCGCTCCTATACCCAAAAACCTATCCTCGGGTATTCTGGCTCCCAGAATCGTAATTGGGAACGGAACACAAGCATTTCCGACGTAAAATGACTAGAGGAATCGAATGCCGCAATCAGAATTCAATTCCGAGGCTCCGTTCTTCTGAAAATCGCTCCTATATCCAAAACCTATCCTCCAGTATTCTGGCTCCCAGAATAGTAATTGGGAACGGAACACATTCATTTGCGACGTAAAATGACGAGAGGAATCGAATGCCTCAAGCAGAATTCAATTCCGAGGCTCCGTTCTTCTGAAAATCGCTCCTATATCCAAATCCTATCCTCCAGTATTCTGGCTCGAAGAATCGTAATTGGGAACGGAACACACGCATTTCCGACGTAAAATGACGAGAGGAATCGAATGCAGCAAGCCGAATTCAAACCTGAGACTCCGTTTGTCTGAAAATCGCTCCTATACCCAAAAACCTATCCTGCAGTATTCTGGCTCCCAGAATCGTAATTGGGAACGGAACACAAGCATTTCCGACGTAAAATGACTAGAGGAATCGAATGCCGCAAGCAGAATTCAAACCCGAGACTCCGTTTGTCTGAAAATCGCTCCTATACCCAAAAACCTATCCTCCAGTATTCTGGCTCCCAGAATAGTAATTGGGAACGGAACACATGCATTTGCGACGTAAAATGACGAGAGGAATCGAATGCCGCAAGCAGAATTCAATTCCGAGGCTCCGTTCTTCTGAAAATCGCTCCTATATCCAAAACCTATCCTCCAGTATTCTGGCTCGAAGAATCGTAATTGGGAACGGAACACACGCATTTCCGACGTAAAATGACGAGAGGAATCGAATGCAGCAAGCCGAATTCAAACCGGAGACTCCGTTTGTCTGAAAATCGCTCCTATACCCAAAAACCTATCCTCCAGTATTCTGGCTCCCAGAATCTTAATTGGGAACGGAACAGAAGCATTTCCGACGTAAAATGACTAGAGGAATCGAATGCCGCAAGCATAATTCAAACCCGAGACTCCGTTTGTCAGAAAATCGCTCCTATACCCAAAAACCTATCCTCGGGTATTCTGGCTCCCAGAATCGTAATTGGGAACGGAACACAAGCATTTCCGACGTAAAATGACGAGAGGAATCGAATGCCGCAAGCAGAATTCAAACCCGAGACTCCGTTTGTCTGAAAATCGCTCCTATACCCAAAAACCTATCCTGTAATATTCTGGCTCCCAGAATCGTAATTGGGAACGGAACACATGCATTTGCGACGTAAAATGACGAGAGGAATCGAATGCCGCAAGCAGAATTCAATTCCGAGGCTCCGTTCTTCTGAAAATCGCTCCTATATCCAAAACCTATCCTCCCGTATTCTGGCTCGAAGAATCGTAATTGGGAACGGAA
Source organism: Ectemnius lituratus (assembly GCA_910593735.2). NCBI lineage: Eukaryota > Metazoa > Arthropoda > Insecta > Hymenoptera > Crabronidae > Ectemnius > Ectemnius lituratus. Next base: position 1,878,582 of record CAJVAQ020000096.1, on the reverse strand, counting down.
CACACGCATTTCCGACGTAAAATGACGAGAGGAATCGAATGCAGCAAGCAGAATTCAAATCTGAGGCTCCGTTTGTCTGAAAATCGCTCCTATACCCAAAAACCTATCCTCCAATATTCTGGCTCCCAGAATCGTAATTGGGAACGGAACAGAAGCATTTCCGACGTAAAATGACTAGAGGAATCGAATGCCGCAAGCATAATTCAAACCCGAGACTCCGTTTGTCAGAAAATCGCTCCTATACCCAAAAACCTATCCTCCAGTATTCTGGCTCCCAGAATCGTAATTGGGAACGGAACACAAGCATTTCCGACGTAAAATGACTAGAGGAACCGAATGCCGCAAGCAGAATTCAAACCCGAGACTCCGTTTGTCTGAAAATCGCTCCTATACCCAAAAACCTATCCTCCAGTATTCTGGCTCCCAGAATAGTAATTGGGAACGGAACACATGCATTTGCGACGTAAAATGACGAGAGGAATCGAATGCCGCAAGCATAATTCAAACCCGAGACTCCGTTTGTCAGAAAATCGCTCCTATACCCAAAAACCTATCCTCGGGTATTCTGGCTCCCAGAATCGTAATTGGGAACGGAACACAAGCATTTCCGACGTAAAATGACTAGAGGAATCGAATGCCGCAAGCAGAATTCAAACCCGAGACTCCGTTTGTCTGAAAATCGCTCCTATACCCAAAAACCTATCCTCCAGTATTCTGGCTCCCAGAATAGTAATTGGGAACGGAACACATGCATTTGCGTCGTAAAATGACGAGAGGAATCGAATGCCGCAAGCAGAATTCAATTCCGAGGCTCCGTTCTTCTGAAAATCGCTCCTATATCCAAAACCTATCTTCCAGTATTCTGACGCGAAGAATCATAATTGGGAACGGAACACATGCATTTCCGACGTAAAATGACTAGAGGAATCGAATGCCGCAAGCAGAATTCAATTCCGAGGCTCCGTTCTTCTGAAAATCGCTCCTATATCCAAAACCTATCTTCCAGTATTCTGGCTCGAAGAATCATAATTGGGAACGGAACACATGCATTTCCGACGTAAAATGACTAGAGGAATCGAATGCCGCAATCAGAATTCAATTCCGAGGCTCCGTTCTTCTGAAAATCGCTCCTATATCCAAAACCTATCCTCCAGTATTCTGGCTCCCAGAATAGTAATTGGGAACGGAACACATTCATTTGCGACGTAAAATGACGAGAGGAATCGAATGCCTCAAGCAGAATTCAATTCCGAGGCTCCGTTCTTCTGAAAATCGCTCCTATATCCAAATCCTATCCTCCAGTATTCTGGCTCGAAGAATCGTAATTGGGAACGGAACACACGCATTTCCGACGTAAAATGACTAGAGGAATCGAATGCCGCAAGCAGAATTCAAACCCGAGCCTACGTTCGCCTGAAAATCGCTCCTATACCCAAAAACCTATCCTGTAATATTCTGGCTCCCAGAATCGTAATTGGGAACGAGACACATGCATTTGCGACGTAAAATGACGAGAGGAATCGAATGCCGCAAGCAGAATTCAATTCCGAGGCTCCGTTCATTTGAAAATCGCTCCTATACCCAAAAACCTATCCTCCAGTATTCTGGCTCGAAGAATCGTAATTGGGAACGGAACACACGCATTTCCGACGTAAAATGACGAGAGGAATCGAATGCAGCAAGCCGAATTCAAACCGGAGACTCCGTTTGTCTGAAAATCGCTCCTATACCCAAAAACCTATCCTCCAGTATTCTGGCTCCCAGAATCTTAATTGGGAACGGAACAGAAGCATTTCCGACGTAAAATGACTAGAGGAATCGAATGCCGCAAGCAGAATTCAAACCCGAGACTCCGTTTGTCTGAAAATCGCTCCTATACCCAAAAACCTATCCTCCAGTATTCTGGCTCCCAGAATAGTAATTGGGAACGGAACACATGCATTTGCGACGTAAAATGACGAGAGGAATCGAATGCCGCAAGCAGAATTCAATTCCGAGGCTCCGTTCATCTGAAAATCGCTCCTATACCCCAAAACCTATCCTCCAGTATTCTGGCTCCCAGAATCGTAATTGGGAACGGAACACACGCATTTCCGACGTAAAATGACGAGAGGAATCGAATGCAGCAAGCCGAATTCAAACCGGAGACTCCGTTTGTCTGAAAATCGCTCCTATACCCAAAAACCTATCCTCCAGTATTCTGGCTCCCAGAATCTTAATTGGGAACGGAACAGAAGCATTTCCGACGTAAAATGACTAGAGGAATCGAATGCCGCAAGCATAATTCAAACCCGAGACTCCGTTTGTCAGAAAATCGCTCCTATACCCAAAAACCTATCCTCGGGTATTCTGGCTCCCAGAATCGTAATTGGGAACGGAACACAAGCATTTCCGACGTAAAATGACTAGAGGAATCGAATGCCGCAAGCAGAATTCAAACCCGAGACTCCGTTTGTCTGAAAATCGCTCCTATACCCAAAAACCTATCCTCCAGTATTCTGGCTCCCAGAATAGTAATTGGGAACGGAACACATGCATTTGCGACGTAAAATGACGAGAGGAATCGAATGCCGCAAGCAGAATTCAATTCCGAGGCTCCGTTCTTCTGAAAATCGCTCCTATATCCAAAACCTATCCTCCAGTATTCTGGCTCGAAGAATCGTAATTGGGAACGGAACACACGCATTTCCGACGTAAAATGACGAGAGGAATCGAATGCAGCAAGCCGAATTCAAACCTGAGACTCCGTTTGTCTGAAAATCGCTTCTATACCCAAAAACCTATCCTCCAATATTCTGGCTCCCAGAATCGTAATTGGGAACGGAACACAAGCATTTCCGACGTAAAATGACTAGAGGAATCGAATGCCGCAAGCATAATTCAAACCCGAGACTCCGTTTGTCAGAAAATCGCTCCTATACCCAAAAACCTATCCTCCAGTATTCTGGCTCCCAGAATCGTAATTGGGAACGGAACACAAGCATTTCCGACGTAAAATGACTAGAGGAATCGAATGCCGCAAGCAGAATTCAAACCCGAGACTCCGTTTGTCTGAAAATCGCTCCTATACCCAAAAACCTATCCTCCAGTATTCTGGCTCCCAGAATAGTAATTGGGAACGGAACACATGCATTTGCGACGTAAAATGACGAGAGGAATCGAATGCCGCAAGCATAATTCAAACCCGAGACTCCGTTTGTCAGAAAATCGCTCCTATACCCAAAAACCTATCCTCGGGTATTCTGGCTCCCAGAATCGTAATTGGGAACGGAACACAAGCATTTCCGACGTAAAATGACTAGAGGAATCGAATGCCGCAAGCAGAATTCAAACCCGAGACTCCGTTTGTCTGAAAATCGCTCCTATACCCAAAAACCTATCCTCCAGTATTCTGGCTCCCAGAATAGTAATTGGGAACGGAACACATGCATTTGCGTCGTAAAATGACGAGAGGAATCGAATGCCGCAAGCAGAATTCAATTCCGAGGCTCCGTTCTTCTGAAAATCGCTCCTATATCCAAAACCTATCTTCCAGTATTCTGACGCGAAGAATCATAATTGGGAACGGAACACATGCATTTCCGACGTAAAATGACTAGAGGAATCGAATGCCGCAAGCAGAATTAAATTCCGAGGCTCCGTTCTTCTGAAAATCGCTCCTATATCCAAAACCTATCTTCCAGTATTCTGGCTCGAAGAATCATAATTGGGAACGGAACACATGCATTTCCGACGTAAAATGACTAGAGGAATCGAATGCCGCAATCAGAATTCAATTCCGAGGCTCCGTTCTTCTGAAAATCGCTCCTATATCCAAAACCTATCCTCCAGTATTCTGGCTCCCAGAATAGTAATTGGGAACGGAACACATTCATTTGCGACGTAAAATGACGAGAGGAATCGAATGCCTCAAGCAGAATTCAATTCCGAGGCTCCGTTCTTCTGAAAATCGCTCCTATATCCAAATCCTATCCTCCAGTATTCTGGCTCGAAGAATCGTAATTGGGAACGGAACACACGCATTTCCGACGTAAAATGACGAGAGGAATCGAATGCAGCAAGCCGAATTCAAACCTGAGACTCCGTTTGTCTGAAAATCGCTCCTATACCCAAAAACCTATCCTGCAGTATTCTGGCTCCCAGAATCGTAATTGGGAACGGAACACAAGCATTTCCGACGTAAAATGACTAGAGGAATCGAATGCCGCAAGCAGAATTCAAACCCGAGACTCCGTTTGTCTGAAAATCGCTCCTATACCCAAAAACCTATCCTCCAGTATTCTGGCTCCCAGAATAGTAATTGGGAACGGAACACATGCATTTGCGACGTAAAATGACGAGAGGAATCGAATGCCGCAAGCAGAATTCAATTCCGAGGCTCCGTTCTTCTGAAAATCGCTCCTATATCCAAAACCTATCCTCCAGTATTCTGGCTCGAAGAATCGTAATTGGGAACGGAACACACGCATTTCCGACGTAAAATGACGAGAGGAATCGAATGCAGCAAGCCGAATTCAAACCGGAGACTCCGTTTGTCTGAAAATCGCTCCTATACCCAAAAACCTATCCTCCAGTATTCTGGCTCCCAGAATCTTAATTGGGAACGGAACAGAAGCATTTCCGACGTAAAATGACTAGAGGAATCGAATGCCGCAAGCATAATTCAAACCCGAGACTCCGTTTGTCTGAAAATCGCTTCTATACCCAAAAACCTATCCTCCAATATTCTGGCTCCCAGAATCGTAATTGGGAACGGAACAGAAGCATTTCCGACGTAAAATGACTAGAGGAATCGAATGCCGCAAGCATAATTCAAACCCGAGACTCCGTTTGTCAGAAAATCGCTCCTATACCCAAAAACCTATCCTCCAGTATTCTGGCTCCCAGAATCGTAATTGGGAACGGAACACAAGCATTTCCGACGTAAAATGACTAGAGGAACCGAATGCCGCAAGCAGAATTCAAACCCGAGACTCCGTTTGTCTGAAAATCGCTCCTATACCCAAAAACCTATCCTCCAGTATTCTGGCTCCCAGAATAGTAATTGGGAACGGAACACATGCATTTGCGACGTAAAATGACGAGAGGAATCGAATGCCGCAAGCAGAATTCAATTCCGAGGCTTCGTTCTTCTGAAAATCGCTCCTATATCCAAAACCTATCCTCCAGTATTCTGGCTCGAAGAATCGTAATTGGGAACGGAACACACGCATTTCCGACGTAAAATGACGAGAGGAATCGAATGCCGCAAGCAGAATTCAAACCAGAGACTCCGTTTGTCTGAAAATCGCTCCTATACCCAAAAACCTATCCTCCAGTATTCTGGCTCCCAGAATAGTAATTGGGAACGGAACACATGCATTTGCGACGTAAAATGACGAGAGGAATCGAATGCCGCAAGCAGAATTCAATTCCGAGGCTCCGTTCTTCTGAAAATCGCTCCTATATCCAAAACCTATCCTCCAGTATTCTGGCTCGAAGAATCGTAATTGGGAACGGAACACACGCATTTCCGACGTAAAATGACGAGAGGAATCGAATGCAGCAAGCCGAATTCAAACCGGAGACTCCGTTTGTCTGACAATCGCTCCTATACCCAAAAACCTATCCTCCAGTATTCTGGCTCCCAGAATCTTAATTGGGAACGGAACAGAAGCATTTCCGACGTAAAATGACTAGAGGAATCGAATGCCGCAAGCATAATTCAAACCCGAGACTCCGTTTGTCTGAAAATCGCTCCTATACCCAAAAACCTATCCTCCAGTATTCTGGCTCCCAGAATAGTAATTGGGAACGGAACACATGCATTTGCGACGTAAAATGACGAGAGGAATCGAATGCCGCAAGCAGAATTCAAACCGGAGACTCCGTTTGTCTGAAAATCGCTCCTATACCCAAAAACCTATCCTCCAGTATTCTGGCTCCCAGAATCTTAATTGGGAACGGAACAGAAGCATTTCCGACGTAAAATGACTAGAGGAATCGAATGCCGCAAGCATAATTCAAACCCGAGACTCCGTTTGTCAGAAAATCGCTCCTATACCCAAAAACCTATCCTCCAGTATTCTGGCTCCCAGAATAGTAATTGGGAACGGAACACATGCATTTGCGACGTAAAATGCTGAGAGGAATCGAATGCCGCAAGCAGAATTCAATTCCGAGGCTCCGTTCTTCTGAAAATCGCTCCTATATCCAAAACCTATCCTCCAGTATTCTGGCTCGAAGAATCGTAATTGGGAACGGAACAAACGCATTTCCGACGTAAAATGACGAGAGGAATCGAATGCAGCAAGCCGAATTCAAACCTGAGACTCCGTTTGTCTGAAAATCGCTTCTATACCCAAAAACCTATCCTCCAGTATTCTGGCTCCCAGAATCGTAATTGGGAACGGAACAGAAGCATTTCCGACGTAAAATGACTAGAGGAATCGAATGCCGCAAGCATAATTCAAACCCGAGACTCCGTTTGTCAGAAAATCGCTCCTATACCCAAAAACCTATCCTCCAGTATTCTGGCTCCCAGAATCGTAATTGGGAACGGAACACAAGCATTTCCGACGTAAAATGACTAGAGGAACCGAATGCCGCAAGCAGAATTCAAACCCGAGACTCCGTTTGTCTGAAAATCGCTCCTATACCCAAAAACCTATCCTCCAGTATTCTGGCTCCCAGAATAGTAATTGGGAACGGAACACATGCATTTGCGACGTAAAATGACGAGAGGAATCGAATGCAGCAAGCCGAATTCAAACCTGAGACTCCGTTTGTCTGAAAATCGCTTCTATACCCAAAAACCTATCCTCCAGTATTCTGGCTCCCAGAATCGTAATTGGGAACGGAACAGAAGCATTTCCGACGTAAAATGACTAGAGGAATCGAATGCCGCAAGCATAATTCAAACCCGAGACTCCGTTTGTCAGAAAATCGCTCCTATACCCAAAAACCTATCCTCCAGTATTCTGGCTCCCAGAATCGTAATTGGGAACGGAACACAAGCATTTCCGACGTAAAATGACTAGAGGAACCGAATGCCGCAAGCAGAATTCAAACCCGAGACTCCGTTTGTCTGAAAATCGCTCCTATACCCAAAAACCTATCCTCCAGTATTCTGGCTCCCAGAATAGTAATTGGGAACGGAACACATGCATTTGCGACGTAAAATGACGAGAGGAATCGAATGCCGCAAGCAGAATTCAATTCCGAGGCTTCGTTCTTCTGAAAATCGCTCCTATATCCAAAACCTATCCTCCAGTATTCTGGCTCGAAGAATCGTAATTGGGAACGGAACACACGCATTTCCGACGTAAAATGACGAGAGGAATCGAATGCCGCAAACAGAATTCAAACCCGAGACTCCGTTTGTCTGAAAATCGCTCCTATACCCAAAAACCTATCCTCCAGTATTCTGGCTCCCAGAATAGTAATTGGGAACGGAACACATGCATTTGCGACGTAAAATGACGAGAGGAATCGAATGCCGCAAGCAGAATTCAATTCCGAGGCTCCGTTCTTCTGAAAATCGCTCCTATATCCAAAACCTATCCTCCAGTATTCTGGCTCGAAGAATCGTAATTGGGAACGGAACACACGCATTTCCGACGTAAAATGACAAGAGGAATCGAATGCAGCAAGCCGAATTCAAACCGGAGACTCCGTTTGTCTGAAAATCGCTCCTATACCCAAAAACCTATCCTCCAGTATTCTGGCTCCCAGAATCTTAATTGGGAACGGAACAGAAGCATTTCCGACGTAAAATGACTAGAGGAATCGAATGCCGCAAGCATAATTCAAACCCGAGACTCCGTTTGTCAGAAAATCGCTCCTATACCCAAAAACCTATCCTCCAGTACTCTGGCTCCCAGAATCGTAATTGGGAACGGAACACAAGCATTTCCGACGTAAAATGACTAGAGGAATCGAATGCCGCAAGCAGAATTCAAACCCGAGCCTCCGTTTGTCTGAAGATCGCTCCTATACCCAAAAACCAATCCTCCAGTATTCTGGCTCCCAGAATAGTTATTGGGAACGGAACACATGCATTTGCGACGTAAAATGACGAGAGGAATCGAATGCCGCAAGCAGAATTCAATTCCGTGGCTCCGTTCTTCTGAAAATCGCTGCTATATCCAAAACCTATCCTCCAGTATTCTGGCTCCCAGAATAGTAATTGGGAACGGAACACATGCATTTGCGACGTAAAATGACGAGAGGAATCGAATGCCGCAAGCAGAATTCAATTCCGAGGCTCCGTTCTTCTGAAAATCGCTCCTATATCCAAAACCTATCTTCCAGTATTCTGGCTCGAAGAATCATAATTGGGAACGGAACACATGCATTTCCGACGTAAAATGACTAGAGGAATCGAATGCCGCAAGCAGAATTCAATTCCGAGGCTCCGTTCTTCTGAAAATCGCTCCTATATCCAAAACCTATCTTCCAGTATTCTGACGCGAAGAATCATAATTGGGAACGGAACACATGCATTTCCGACGTAAAATGACTAGAGGAATCGAATGCCGCAAGCAGAATTCAATTCCGAGGCTCCGTTCTTCTGAAAATCGCTCCTATATCCAAAACCTATCTTCCAGTATTCTGGCTCCCAGAATCGTAATCTGAAACGGAACACATGCATTTCCTACGTAAAATAACGAGTGGAATCGAATGCCGCAAGCAGAATTCAAACCCGAGACTCCGTTTGTCAGAAAATCGCTCCTATACCCAAAAACCTATCCTCCAGTATTCTGGCTCCCAGAATCGTAATTGGGAACGGAACACAAGCATTTCCGACGTAAAATGACTAGAGGAACCGAATGCCGCAAGCAGAATTCAAACCCGAGACTCCGTTTGTCTGAAAATCGCTCCTATACCCAAAAACCTATCCTCCAGTATTCTGGCTCCCAGAATAGTAATTGGGAACGGAACACATGCATTTGCGACGTAAAATGACGAGAGGAATCGAATGCCGCAAGCAGAATTCAATTCCGAGGCTTCGTTCTTCTGAAAATCGCTCCTATATCCAAAACCTATCCTCCAGTATTCTGGCTCGAAGAATCGTTATTGGGAACGGAACACACGCATTTCCGACGTAAAATGACGAGAGGAATCGAATGCCGCAAGCAGAATTCAAACCCGAGACTCCGTTTGTCTGAAAATCGCTCCTATACCCAAAAACCTATCCTCCAGTATTCTGGCTCGAAGAATCGTAATTGGGAACGGAACACACGCATTTCCGACGTAAAATGACGAGAGGAATCGAATGCAGCAAGCCGAATTCAAACCGGAGACTCCGTTTGTCTGAAAATCGCTCCTATACCCAAAAACCTATCCTCCAGTATTCTGGCTCCCAGAATCTTAATTGGGAACGGAACAGAAGCATTTCCGACGTAAAATGACTAGAGGAATCGAATGCCGCAAGCATAATTCAAACCCGAGACTCCGTTTGTCAGAAAATCGCTCCTATACCCAAAAACCTATCCTCCAGTATTCTGGCTCCCAGAATCGTAATTGGGAACGGAACAGAAGCATTTCCGACGTAAAATGACTAGAGGAATCGAATGCCGCAAGCATAATTCAAACCCGAGACTCCGTTTGTCAGAAAATCGCTCCTATACCCAAAAACCTATCCTCCAGTATTCTGGCTCCCAGAATCGTAATTGGGAACGGAACACAAGCATTTCCGACGTAAAATGACTAGAGGAATCGAATGCCGCAAGCAGAATTCAAACCGGAGACTCCGTTTGTCTGAAAATCGCTCCTATACCCAAAAACCTATCCTCCAGTATTCTGGCTCCCAGAATCTTAATTGGGAACGGAACAGAAGCATTTCCGACGTAAAATGACTAGAGGAATCGAATGCCGCAAGCATAATTCAAACCCGAGACTCCGTTTGTCAGAAAATCGCTCCTATACCCAAAAACCTATCCTCCAGTATTCTGGCTCCCAGAATCGTAATTGGGAACGGAACACAAGCATTTCCGACGTAAAATGACTAGAGGAATCGAATGCCGCAAGCAGAATTCAAACCCGAGACTCCGTTTGTCTGAAAATCGCTCCTATACCCAAAAACCTATCCTCCAGTATTCTGGCTCCCAGAATAGTAATTGGGAACGGAACACATGCATTTGCGACGTAAAATGACGAGAGGAATCGAATGCCGCAAGCAGAATTCAATTCCGAGGCTCCGTTCTTCTGAAAATCGCTCCTATATCCAAAACCTATCCTCCAGTATTCTGGCTCGAAGAATCGTAATTGGGAACGGAACAAACGCATTTCCGACGTAAAATGACGAGAGGAATCGAATGCAGCAAGCCGAATTCAAACCTGAGACTCCGTTTGTCTGAAAATCGCTTCTATACCCAAAAACCTATCCTCCAGTATTCTGGCTCCCAGAATCGTAATTGGGAACGGAACAGAAGCATTTCCGACGTAAAATGACTAGAGGAATCGAATGCCGTAAGCATAATTCAAACCCGAGACTCCGTTTGTCAGAAAATCGCTCCTATACCCAAAAACCTATCCTCCAGTATTCTGGCTCCCAGAATCGTAATTGGGAACGGAACACAAGCATTTCCGACGTAAAATGACTAGAGGAACCGAATGCCGCAAGCAGAATTCAAACCCGAGACTCCGTTTGTCTGAAAATCGCTCCTATACCCAAAAACCTATCCTCCAGTATTCTGGCTCCCAGAATAGTAATTGGGAACGGAACACATGCATTTGCGACGTAAAATGACGAGAGGAATCGAATGCCGCAAGCAGAATTCAATTCCGAGGCTTCGTTCTTCTGAAAATCGCTCCTATATCCAAAACCTATCCTCCAGTATTCTGGCTCGAAGAATCGTAATTGGGAACGGAACACACGCATTTCCGACGTAAAATGACGAGAGGAATCGAATGCCGCAAACAGAATTCAAACCCGAGACTCCGTTTGTCTGAAAATCGCTCCTATACCCAAAAACCTATCCTTCAGTATTCTGGCTCCCAGAATAGTAATTGGGAACGGAACACATGCATTTGCGACGTAAAATGACGAGAGGAATCGAATGCCGCAAGCAGAATTCAATTCCGAGGCTCCGTTCTTCTGAAAATCGCTCCTATATCCAAAACCTATCCTCCAGTATTCTGGCTCGAAGAATCGTAATTGGGAACGGAACACACGCATTTCCGACGTAAAATGACGAGAGGAATCGAATGCAGCAAGCCGAATTCAAACCGGAGACTCCGTTTGTCTGAAGATCGCTCCTATACCCAAAAACCAATCCTCCAGTATTCTGGCTCCCAGAATAGTTATTGGGAACGGAACACATGCATTTGCGACGTAAAATGACGAGAGGAATCGAATGCCGCAAGCAGAATTCAATTCCGTGGCTCCGTTCTTCTGAAAATCTCTGCTATATCCAAAACCTATCCTCCAGTATTCTGGCTCCCAGAATAGTAATTGGGAACGGAACACATGCATTTGCGACGTAAAATGACGTGAGGAATCGAATGCCGCAAGCAGAATTCAATTCCGAGGCTCCGTTCTTCTGAAAATCGCTCCTATATCCAAAACCTATCCTCCAGTATTCTGGCTCGAAGAATCGTAATTGGGAACGGAACACACGCGTTTCCGACGTAAAATGACGAGAGGAATCGAATGCAGCAATCCGAATTCAATTCCGAGGCTCCGTTCTTTTGAAAATCGCTCCTATATCCAAAACCTATCTTCCAGTATTCTGGCTCGAAGAATCATAATTGGGAACGGAACACATGCATTTCCGACGTAAAATGACTAGAGGATTCGAATGCCGCAAGCAGAATTCAAACCCGAGACTCCGTTTGTCAAATCGGTCCTATATCCAAAAACCTATCTTCCAGTATTCTGGCTCCCAGAATCGTAATTGGGAACGGAACACAAGCATTTCCGACGTAAAATGACTAGAGGAATCGAATGCCGCAAGCAGAATTCAAACCCGAGCCTCCGTTTGTCTGAAGATCGCTCCTATACCCAAAAACCAATCCTCCAGTATTCTGGCTCCCAGAATAGTTATTGGGAACGGAACACATGCATTTGCGACGTAAAATGACGAGAGGAATCGAATGCCGCAAGCAGAATTCAATTCCGAGGCTCCGTTCTTCTGAAAATCGCTCCTATATCCAAAACCTATCCTCCAGTATTCTGGCTCGAAGAATCGTAATTGGGAACGGAACAAACGCATTTCCGACGTAAAATGACGAGAGGAATCGAATGCAGCAAGCCGAATTCAAACCTGAGACTCCGTTTGTCTGAAAATCGCTTCTATACCCAAAAACCTATCCTCCAGTATTCTGGCTCCCAGAATCGTAATTGGGAACGGAACAGAAGCATTTCCGACGTAAAATGACTAGAGGAATCGAATGCCGTAAGCATAATTCAAACCCGAGACTCCGTTTGTCAGAAAATCGCTCCTATACCCAAAAACCTATCCTCCAGTATTCTGGCTCCCAGAATAGTAATTGGGAACGGAACACATGCATTTGCGACGTAAAATGACGAGAGGAATCGAATGCCGCAAGCAGAATTCAATTCCGAGGCTCCGTTCTTCTGAAAATCGCTCCTATATCCAAAACCTATCCTCCAGTATTCTGGCTCGAAGAATCGTAATTGGGAACGGAACAAACGCATTTCCGACGTAAAATGACGAGAGGAATCGAATGCAGCAAGCAGAATTCAATTCCGAGGCTCCGTTCTTCTGAAAATCGCTCCTATATCCAAAACCTATCCTCCAGTATTCTGGCTCGAAGAATCGTAATTGGGAACGGAACAGAAGCATTTCCGACGTAAAATGACTAGAGGAATCGAATGCCGTAAGCATAATTCAAACCCGAGACTCCGTTTGTCAGAAAATCGCTCCTATACCCAAAAACCTATCCTCCAGTATTCTGGCTCCCAGAATCGTAATTGGGAACGGAACACAAGCATTTCCGACGTAAAATGACTAGAGGAACCGAATGCCGCAAGCAGAATTCAAACCCGAGACTCCGTTTGTCTGAAAATCGCTCCTATACCCAAAAACCTATCCTCCAGTATTCTGGCTCCCAGAATAGTAATTGGGAACGGAACACATGCATTTGCGACGTAAAATGACGAGAGGAATCGAATGCCGCAAGCAGAATTCAATTCCGAGGCTTCGTTCTTCTGAAAATCGCTCCTATATCCAAAACCTATCCTCCAGTATTCTGGCTCGAAGAATCGTAATTGGGAACGGAACACACGCATTTCCGACGTAAAATGACGAGAGGAATCGAATGCCGCAAACAGAATTCAAACCCGAGACTCCGTTTGTCTGAAAATCGCTCCTATACCCAAAAACCTATCCTTCAGTATTCTGGCTCCCAGAATAGTAATTGGGAACGGAACACATGCATTTGCGACGTAAAATGACGAGAGGAATCGAATGCCGCAAGCAGAATTCAATTCCGAGGCTCCGTTCTTCTGAAAATCGCTCCTATATCCAAAACCTATCCTCCAGTATTCTGGCTCGAAGAATCGTAATTGGGAACGGAACACACGCATTTCCGACGTAAAATGACGAGAGGAATCGAATGCAGCAAGCCGAATTCAAACCGGAGACTCCGTTTGTCTGAAGATCGCTCCTATACCCAAAAACCAATCCTCCAGTATTCTGGCTCCCAGAATAGTTATTGGGAACGGAACACATGCATTTGCGACGTAAAATGACGAGAGGAATCGAATGCCGCAAGCAGAATTCAATTCCGTGGCTCCGTTCTTCTGAAAATCTCTGCTATATCCAAAACCTATCCTCCAGTATTCTGGCTCCCAGAATAGTAATTGGGAACGGAACACATGCATTTGCGACGTAAAATGACGTGAGGAATCGAATGCCGCAAGCAGAATTCAATTCCGAGGCTCCGTTCTTCTGAAAATCGCTCCTATATCCAAAACCTATCCTCCAGTATTCTGGCTCGAAGAATCGTAATTGGGAACGGAACACACGCGTTTCCGACGTAAAATGACGAGAGGAATCGAATGCAGCAATCCGAATTCAATTCCGAGGCTCCGTTCTTTTGAAAATCGCTCCTATATCCAAAACCTATCTTCCAGTATTCTGGCTCGAAGAATCATAATTGGGAACGGAACACATGCATTTCCGACGTAAAATGACTAGAGGATTCGAATGCCGCAAGCAGAATTCAAACCCGAGACTCCGTTTGTCAAATCGGTCCTATATCCAAAAACCTATCTTCCAGTATTCTGGCTCCCAGAATCGTAATTGGGAACGGAACACAAGCATTTCCGACGTAAAATGACTAGAGGAATCGAATGCCGCAAGCAGAATTCAAACCCGAGCCTCCGTTTGTCTGAAGATCGCTCCTATACCCAAAAACCAATCCTCCAGTATTCTGGCTCCCAGAATAGTTATTGGGAACGGAACACATGCATTTGCGACGTAAAATGACGAGAGGAATCGAATGCCGCAAGCAGAATTCAATTCCGAGGCTCCGTTCTTCTGAAAATCGCTCCTATATCCAAAACCTATCCTCCAGTATTCTGGCTCGAAGAATCGTAATTGGGAACGGAACAAACGCATTTCCGACGTAAAATGACGAGAGGAATCGAATGCAGCAAGCCGAATTCAAACCTGAGACTCCGTTTGTCTGAAAATCGCTTCTATACCCAAAAACCTATCCTCCAGTATTCTGGCTCCCAGAATCGTAATTGGGAACGGAACAGAAGCATTTCCGACGTAAAATGACTAGAGGAATCGAATGCCGTAAGCATAATTCAAACCCGAGACTCCGTTTGTCAGAAAATCGCTCCTATACCCAAAAACCTATCCTCCAGTATTCTGGCTCCCAGAATCGTAATTGGGAACGGAACACAAGCATTTCCGACGTAAAATGACTAGAGGAACCGAATGCCGCAAGCAGAATTCAAACCCGAGACTCCGTTTGTCTGAAAATCGATCCTATACCCAAAAACCTATCCTCCAGTATTCTGGCTCCCAGAATAGTAATTGGGAACGGAACACATGCATTTGCGACGTAAAATGACGAGAGGAATCGAATGCCGCAAGCAGAATTCAATTCCGAGGCTTCGTTCTTCTGAAAATCGCTCCTATATCCAAAACCTATCCTCCAGTATTCTGGCTCGAAGAATCGTAATTGGGAACGGAACACACGCATTTCCGACGTAAAATGACGAGAGGAATCGAATGCCGCAAACAGAATTCAAACCCGAGACTCCGTTTGTCTGAAAATCGCTCCTATACCCAAAAACCTATCCTTCAGTATTCTGGCTCCCAGAATAGTAATTGGGAACGGAACACATGCATTTGCGACGTAAAATGACGAGAGGAATCGAATGCCGCAAGCAGAATTCAATTCCGAGGCTCCGTTCTTCTGAAAATCGCTCCTATATCCAAAACCTATCCTCCAGTATTCTGGCTCGAAGAATCGTAATTGGGAACGGAACACACGCATTTCCGACGTAAAATGACGAGAGGAATCGAATGCAGCAAGCCGAATTCAAACCGGAGACTCCGTTTGTCTGAAGATCGCTCCTATACCCAAAAACCAATCCTCCAGTATTCTGGCTCCCAGAATAGTTATTGGGAACGGAACACATGCATTTGCGACGTAAAATGACGAGAGGAATCGAATGCCGCAAGCAGAATTCAATTCCGTGGCTCCGTTCTTCTGAAAATCTCTGCTATATCCAAAACCTATCCTCCAGTATTCTGGCTCCCAGAATAGTAATTGGGAACGGAACACATGCATTTGCGACGTAAAATGACGTGAGGAATCGAATGCCGCAAGCAGAATTCAATTCCGAGGCTCCGTTCTTCTGAAAATCGCTCCTATATCCAAAACCTATCCTCCAGTATTCTGGCTCGAAGAATCGTAATTGGGAACGGAACACACGCATTTCCGAAGTAAAATGACGAGAGGAATCGAATGCAGCAATCCGAATTCAATTCCGAGGCTCCGTTCTTTTGAAAATCGCTCCTATATCCAAAACCTATCTTCCAGTATTCTGGCTCGAAGAATCATAATTGGGAACGGAACACATGCATTTCCGACGTAAAATGACTAGAGGATTCGAATGCCGCAAGCAGAATTCAAACCCGAGACTCCGTTTGTCAAATCGGTCCTATATCCAAAAACCTATCTTCCAGTATTCTGGCTCCCAGAATCGTAATTGGGAACGGAACACATGCATTTGCGACGTACAATGACTAGAGGAATCGAATGCCGCAAGCAGAATTCAAACCCGAGACTCCGTTCGCCTGAAAATCGCTCCTATACCCAAAAACCTATCCTGTAATATTCTGGCTCCCAGAATCGTAATTGGGAACGGAACACATGCATTTGCGACGTAAAATGACGAGAGGAATCGAATGCCGCAAGCAGAATTCAATTCCGAGGCTTCGTTCTTCTGAAAATCGCTCCTATATCCAAAACCTATCCTCCAGTATTCTGGCTCGAAGAATCGTAATTGGGAACGGAACACACGCATTTCCGACGTAAAATGACGAGAGGAATCGAATGCCGCAAACAGAATTCAAACCCGAGACTCCGTTTGTCTGAAAATCGCTCCTATACCCAAAAACCTATCCTCCAGTATTCTGGCTCCCAGAATCTTAATTGGGAACGGAACAGAAGCATTTCCGACGTAAAATGACTAGAGGAATCGAATGCCGCAAGCATAATTCAAACCCGAGACTCCGTTTGTCAGAAAATCGCTCCTATACCCAAAAACCTATCCTCCAGTACTCTGGCTCCCAGAATCGTAATTGGGAACGGAACACAAGCATTTCCGACGTAAAATGACTAGAGGAATCGAATGCCGCAAGCAGAATTCAAACCCGAGCCTCCGTTTGTCTGAAGATCGCTCCTATACCCAAAAACCAATCCTCCAGTATTCTGGCTCCCAGAATAGTTATTGGGAACGGAACACATGCATTTGCGACGTAAAATGACGAGAGGAATCGAATGCCGCAAGCAGAATTCAATTCCGTGGCTCCGTTCTTCTGAAAATCTCTGCTATATCCAAAACCTATCCTCCAGTATTCTGGCTCCCAGAATAGTAATTGGGAACGGAACACATGCATTTGCGACGTAAAATGACGTGAGGAATCGAATGCCGCAAGCAGAATTCAATTCCGAGGCTCCGTTCTTCTGAAAATCGCTCCTATATCCAAAACCTATCCTCCAGTATTCTGGCTCGAAGAATCGTAATTGGGAACGGAACACACGCATTTCCGACGTAAAATGACGAGAGGAATCGAATGCAGCAATCCGAATTCAATTCCGAGGCTCCGTTCTTTTGAAAATCGCTCCTATATCCAAAACCTATCTTCCAGTATTCTGGCTCGAAGAATCATAATTGGGAACGGAACACATGCATTTCCGACGTAAAATGACTAGAGGAATCGAATGCCGCAAGCATAATTCAAACCCGAGACTCCGTTTGTCAGAAAATCGCTCCTATACCCAAAAACCTATCCTCCAGTACTCTGGCTCCCAGAATCGTAATTGGGAACGGAACACAAGCATTTCCGACGTAAAATGACAAGAGGAATCGAATGCCGCAAGCAGAATTCAAACCCGAGACTCCGTTTGTCTGAAAATAGCTCCTATATCCAAAACCTATCTTCCAGTATTCTGGCTCGAAGAATCATAATTGGGAACGGAACACATGCATTTCCGACGTAAAATGACTAGAGGAATCGAATGCCGCAAGCAGAATTCAATTCCGAGGCTCCGTTCTTCTGAAAATCGCTCCTATATCCAAAACCTATCTTCCAGTATTCTGACGCGAAGAATCATAATTGGGAACGGAACACATGCATTTCCGACGTAAAATGACTAGAGGAATCGAATGCCGCAAGCAGAATTCAATTCCGAGGCTCCGTTCTTCTGAAAATCGCTCCTATATCCAAAACCTATCTTCCAGTATTCTGGCTCCCAGAATCGTAATCTGAAACGGAACACATGCATTTCCTACGTAAAATAACGAGTGGAATCGAATGCCGCAAGCAGAATTCAAATCCGAGACTCCGTTTGTCAAATCGCTCCTATACCCAAAAACCTATCCTCCCGTATTCTGGCTCCCAGAATCGTAATTGGGAACGGAACACATGCATTACCGACGTAAAATGACGGGTGGAATCGAATGCCGCAAGCAGAATTCAAACCCGAGCCTCCGTTCGTCAAAAATCGCTCCTATACCCAAAAACCTGTCCTCCAGTATTCTGGCTCCCAGAATAGTAATTGGGAACGGAACACATGCATTTGCGACGTACAATGACTAGAGGAATCGAATGCCGCAAGCAGAATTCAAACCCGAGACTCCGTTCTTCTGAAAATCGCTCCTATATCCAAAACCTATCTTCCAGTATTCTGGCTCCCAGAATCGTAATCTGAAACGGAACACATGCATTTCCGACGTAAAATGACGAGTGGAATCGAATGCCGCAAGCAGAATTCAAATCCGAGACTCCGTTTGTCAAATCGCTCCTATACCCAAAAACCTATCCTCCAGTATTCTGGCTCGAAGAATCGTAATTGGGAACAGAACACACGCATTTCCGACGTAAAATGACGAGAGGAATCGAATGCAGGAAGCAGAATTCAAACCCAAGACTCCGTTTGTCTGAAAATCGCTCCTATACCCAAAAACCTATCCTCCAGTATTCTGGCTCCCAGAATAGTAATTGGGAACGGAACACATGCATTTGCGACGTAAAATGACGAGAGGAATCGAATGCCGCAAGCAGAATTCAAACCCGAGACTCCGTTCGTCAGAAAATCGCTCCTATACCCAAAAACCTATCCTCCAGTATTCTGGCTCCCAGAATCGTAATTGGGAACGGAACACAAGCATTTCCGACGTAAAATGACAAGAGGAATCGAATGCCGCAAGCAGAATTCAAACCCGAGACTCCGTTTGTCTGAAAATAGCTCCTATATCCAAAACCTATCTTCCAGTATTCTGGCTCGAAGAATCATAATTGGGAACGGAACACATGCATTTCCGACGTAAAATGACGAGAGGAATCGAATGCCGCAAGCAGAATTCAAACCCGATACTCCGTTCGTCAGAAATCGCTCCTATACCCAAAAACCTATCCTCCAGTATTCTGGCTCCCAGAATAGTAATTGGGAACGGAACACATGCATTTCCGACGTAAAATGACTAGAGGAATCGAATGCCGCAAGCAGAATTCAATTCCGAGGCTCCGTTCTTCTGAAAATCGCTCCTATATCCAAAACCTATCTTCCAGTATTCTGGCTCCCAGAATCGTAATCTGAAACGGAACACATGCATTTCCGACGTAAAATGACGAGTGGAATCGAATGCCGCAAGCAGAATTCAAATCCGAGACTCCGTTTGTCAAATCGCTCCTATACCCAAAAACCTATCCTCCAGTATTCTGGCTCGAAGAATCGTAATTGGGAACAGAACACACGCATTTCCGACGTAAAATGACGAGAGGAATCGAATGCAGGAAGCAGAATTCAAACCCGAGACTCCGTTTGTCTGAAAATCGCTCCTATACCCAAAAACCTATCCTCCAGTATTCTGGCTCCCAGAATAGTAATTGGGAACGGAACACATGCATTTGCGACGTAAAATGATGAGAGGAATCGAATGCCGCAAGCAGAATTCAAACCCGAGTCTCCGTTCGTCAGAAAATCGCTCCTATACCCAAAAACCTATCCTCCAGTATTCTGGCTCCCATAATCGTAATTGGGAACGGAACACAAGCATTTCCGACGTAAAATGACAAGAGGAATCGAATGCCGCAAGCAGAATTCAAACCCGAGACTCCGTTTGTCTGAAAATAGCTCCTATATCCAAAACCTATCTTCCAGTATTCTGGCTCGAAGAATCATAATTGGGAACGGAACACATGCATTTCCGACGTAAAATGACGAGAGAAATCGAATGCCGCAAGCAGAATTCGAACCCGATACTCCGTTCGTCAGAAATCGCTCCTATACCCAAAAACCTATCCTCCAGTATTCTGGCTCCCAGAATAGTAATTGGGAACGGAACACATGCATTTCCGACGTAAAATGACTAGAGGAATCGAATGCCGCAAGCAGAATTCAATTCCGAGGCTCCGTTCTTCTGAAAATCGCTCCTATATCCAAAACCTATCTTCCAGTATTCTGGCTCGAAGAATCATAATTGGGAACGGAACACATGCATTTCCGACGTAAAATGACTAGAGGAATCGAATGCCGCAATCAGAATTCAATTCCGAGGCTCCGTTCTTCTGAAAATCGCTCGTATATCCAAAACCTATCCTCCAGTATTCTGGCTCCCAGAATAGTAATTGGGAACGGAACACATTCATTTGCGACGTAAAATGACGAGAGGAATCGAATGCCTCAAGCAGAATGCAATTCCGAGGCTCCGTTCTTCTGAAAATCGCTCCTATATCCAAATCCTATCCTCCAGTATTCTGGCTCGAAGAATCGTAATTGGGAACGGAACACACGCATTTCCGACGTAAAATGACGAGAGGAATCGAATGCAGCAAGCCGAATTCAAACCTGAGACTCCGTTTGTCTGAAAATCGCTCCTATACCCAAAAACCTATCCTGCAGTATTCTGGCTCCCAGAATCGTAATTGGGAACGGAACACAAGCATTTCCGACGTAAAATGACTAGAGGAATCGAATGCCGCAAGCAGAATTCAAATCCGAGACTCCTTTTGTCTGAAAATCGCTCCTATACCCAAAAACCTATCCTCCAGTATTCTGGCTCCCAGAATAGTAATTGGGAACGGAACACATGCATTTGCGACGTAAAATGACGAGAGGAATCGAATGCCGCAAGCAGAATTCAATTCCGAGGCTCCGTTCTTCTGAAAATCGCTCCTATATCCAAAACCTATCCTCCAGTATTCTGGCTCGAAGAATCGTAATTGGGAACGGAACACACGCATTTCCGACGTAAAATGACGAGAGGAATCGAATGCAGCAAGCCGAATTCAAACCGGAGACTCCGTTTGTCTGAAAATCGCTCCTATACCCAAAAACCTATCCTCCAGTATTCTGGCTCCCAGAATCTTAATTGGGAACGGAACAGAAGCATTTCCGACGTAAAATGACTAGAGGAATCGAATGCCGCAAGCAGAATTCAAACCCGAGACTCCGTTTGTCTGAAAATCGCTCCTATACCCAAAAACCTATCCTCCAGTATTCTGGCTCCCAGAATCGTAATTGGGAACGGAACACAAGCATTTCCGACGTAAAATGACTAGAGGAATCGAATGCCGCAAGCAGAATTCAAACCCGAGACTCCGTTTGTCTGAAAATCGCTCCTATACCCAAAAACCTATCCTCCAGTATTCTGGCTCCCAGAATAGTAATTGGGAACGGAACACATGCATTTGCGACGTAAAATGACGAGAGGAATCGAATGCCGCAAGCAGAATTCAATTCCGAGGCTCCGTTCTTCTGAAAATCGCTCCTATATCCAAAACCTATCCTCCAGTATTCTGGCTCGAAGAATCGTAATTGGGAACGGAACACACGCATTTCCGACGTAAAATGACGAGAGGAATCGAATGCAGCAAGCCGAATTCAAACCTGAGACTCCGTTTGTCTGAAAATCGCTTCTATACCCAAAAACCTATCCTCCAATATTCTGTCTCCCAGAATCGTAATTGGGAACGGAACAGAAGCATTTCCGACGTAAAATGACTAGAGGAATCGAATGCCGCAAGCATAATTCAAACCCGAGACTCCGTTTGTCAGAAAATCGCTCCTATACCCAAAAACCTATCCTCCAGTATTCTGGCTCCCAGAATCGTAATTGGGAACGGAACACAAGCATTTCCGACGTAAAATGACTAGAGGAACCGAATGCCGCAAGCAGAATTCAAACCCGAGACTCCGTTTGTCTGAAAATCGCTCCTATACCCAAAAACCTATCCTCCAGTATTCTGGCTCCCAGAATAGTAATTGGGAACGGAACACATGCATTTGCGACGTAAAATGACGAGAGGAATCGAATGCCGCAAGCAGAATTCAATTCCGAGGCTTCGTTCTTCTGAAAATCGCTCCTATATCCAAAACCTATCCTCCAGTATTCTGGCTCGAAGAATCGTAATTGGGGACGGAACACACGCATATCCGACGTAAAATGACGAGAGGAATCGAATGCCGCAAGCAGAATTCAAACCCGAGACTCCGTTTGTCTGAAAATCGCTCCTATACCCAAAAACCTATCCTCCAGTATTCTGGCTCCCAGAATAGTAATTGGGAACGGAACACATGCATTTGCGACGTAAAATGACGAGAGGAATCGAATGCCGCAAGCAGAATTCAATTCCGAGGCTCCGTTCTTCTGAAAATCGCTCCTATATCCAAAACCTATCCTCCAGTATTCTGGCTCGAAGAATCGTAATTGGGAACGGAACACACGCATTTCCGACGTAAAATGACGAGAGGAATCGAATGCAGCAAGCCGAATTCAAACCTGAGACTCCGTTTGTCTGAAAATCGCTCCTATACCCAAAAACCTATCCTCCAGTATTCTGGCTCCCAGAATCTTAATTGGGAACGGAACAGAAGCATTTCCGACGTAAAATGACTAGAGGAATCGAATGCCGCAAGCATAATTCAAACCCGAGACTCCGTTTGTCAGAAAATCGCTCCTATACCCAAAAACCTATCCTCCAGTATTCTGGCTCCCAGAATCGTAATTGGGAACGGAACAGAAGCATTTCCGACGTAAAATGACTAGAGGAATCGAATGCCGCAAGCATAATTCAAACCCGAGACTCCGTTTGTCAGAAAATCGCCCCTATACCCAAAAACCTATCCTCCAGTATTCTGGCTCCCAGAATCGTAATTGGGAACGGAACACAAGCATTTCCGACGTAAAATGACTAGAGGAATCGAATGCCGCAAGCAGAATTCAAACCCGAGACTCCGTTTGTCTGAAAATCGCTCGTATATCCAAAACCTATCCTCCAGTATTCTGGCTCCCAGAATAGTAATTGGGAACGGAACACATTCATTTGCGACGTAAAATGACGAGAGGAATCGAATGCCTCAAGCAGAATGCAATTCCGAGGCTCCGTTCTTCTGAAAATCGCTCCTATATCCAAATCCTATCCTCCAGTATTCTGGCTCGAAGAATCGTAATTGGGAACGGAACACACGCATTTCCGACGTAAAATGACGAGAGGAATCGAATGCAGCAAGCCGAATTCAAACCTGAGACTCCGTTTGTCTGAAAATCGCTCCTATACCCAAAAACCTATCCTGCAGTATTCTGGCTCCCAGAATCGTAATTGGGAACGGAACACATGAATTTCCGACGTAAAATGACTAGAGGAATCGAATGCCGCAAGCAGAATTCAAATCCGAGACTCCGTTTGTCTGAAAATCGCTCCTATACCCAAAAACCTATCCTCCAGTATTCTGGCTCCCAGAATAGTAATTGGGAACGGAACACATGCATTTGCGACGTAAAATGACGAGAGGAATCGAATGCCGCAAGCAGAATTCAATTCCGAGGCTTCGTTCTTCTGAAAATCGCTCCTATATCCAAAACCTATCCTCCAGTATTCTGGCTCGAAGAATCGTAATTGGGGACGGAACACACGCATATCCGACGTAAAATGACGAGAGGAATCGAATGCCGCAAGCAGAATTCAAACCCGAGACTCCGTTTGTCTGAAAATCGCTCCTATACCCAAAAACCTATCCTCCAGTATTCTGGCTCCCAGAATAGTAATTGGGAACGGAACACATGCATTTGCGACGTAAAATGACGAGAGGAATCGAATGCCGCAAGCAGAATTCAATTCCGAGGCTCCGTTCTTCTGAAAATCGCTCCTATATCCAAAACCTATCCTCCAGTATTCTGGCTCGAAGAATCGTAATTGGGAACGGAACACACGCATTTCCGACGTAAAATGACGAGAGGAATCGAATGCAGCAAGCCGAATTCAAACCTGAGACTCCGTTTGTCTGAAAATCGCTCCTATACCCAAAAACCTATCCTCCAGTATTCTGGCTCCCAGAATCTTAATTGGGAACGGAACAGAAGCATTTCCGACGTAAAATGACTAGAGGAATCGAATGCCGCAAGCATAATTCAAACCCGAGACTCCGTTTGTCAGAAAATCGCTCCTATACCCAAAAACCTATCCTCCAGTATTCTGGCTCCCAGAATCGTAATTGGGAACGGAACAGAAGCATTTCCGACGTAAAATGACTAGAGGAATCGAATGCCGCAAGCATAATTCAAACCCGAGACTCCGTTTGTCAGAAAATCGCCCCTATACCCAAAAACCTATCCTCCAGTATTCTGGCTCCCAGAATCGTAATTGGGAACGGAACACAAGCATTTCCGACGTAAAATGACTAGAGGAATCGAATGCCGCAAGCAGAATTCAAACCCGAGACTCCGTTTGTCTGAAAATCGCTCGTATATCCAAAACCTATCCTCCAGTATTCTGGCTCCCAGAATAGTAATTGGGAACGGAACACATTCATTTGCGACGTAAAATGACGAGAGGAATCGAATGCCTCAAGCAGAATGCAATTCCGAGGCTCCGTTCTTCTGAAAATCGCTCCTATATCCAAATCCTATCCTCCAGTATTCTGGCTCGAAGAATCGTAATTGGGAACGGAACACACGCATTTCCGACGTAAAATGACGAGAGGAATCGAATGCAGCAAGCAGAATTCAAACCTGAGACTCCGTTCGTCTGAAAATCGCTCCTATACCCAAAAACCTATCCTGCAATATTCTGGCTCCCAGAATCGTAATTGGGAACGGAACACATGAATTTCCGACGTAAAATGACGAGAGGAATCGAATGCCGCAAGCAGAATTCAAATCCGAGCCTACGTCCGTCTGAAAATCGCTCCTATACCCAAAAACCTATCCTCCAGTATTCTGGCTCCCAGAATCGTAATTGGGAACGGAACACATGCATTTGCGACGTAAAATGACGAGAGGAATCGAATGCCGCAAGCAGAATTCAATTCCGAGGCTCCGTTCTTCTGAAAATCGCTCCTATATCCAAAACCTATCCTCCAGTATTCTGGCTCGAAGAATCGTAATTGGGAACGGAACACACGCATTTCCGACGTAAAATGACGAGAGGAATCGAATGCAGCAAGCCGAATTCAAACCGGAGACTCCGTTTGTCTGAAAATCGCTCCTATACCCAAAAACCTATCCTCCAGTATTCTGGCTCCCAGAATCTTAATTGGGAACGGAACAGAAGCATTTCCGACGTAAAATGACTAGAGGAATCGAATGCCGCAAGCATAATTCAAACCCGAGACTCCGTTTGTCAGAAAATCGCTCCTATACCCAAAAACCTATCCTCCAGTATTCTGGCTCCCAGAATCGTAATTGGGAACGGAACACAAGCATTTCCGACGTAAAATGACTAGAGGAATCGAATGCCGCAAGCAGAATTCAAACCCGAGACTCCGTTTGTCTGAAAATCGCTCCTATACCCAAAAACCTATCCTCCAGTATTCTGGCTCCCAGAATAGTAATTGGGAACGGAACACATGCATTTGCGACGTAAAATGACGAGAGGAATCGAATGCCGCAAGCAGAATTCAATTCCGAGGCTCCGTTCTTCTGAAAATCGCTCCTATATCCAAAACCTATCCTCCAGTATTCTGGCTCGAAGAATCGTAATTGGGAACGGAACACACGCATTTCCGACGTAAAATGACGAGAGGAATCGAATGCAGCAAGCCGAATTCAAACCTGAGACTCCGTTTGTCTGAAAATCGCTTCTATACCCAAAAACCTATCCTCTAATATTCTGGCTCCCAGAATCGTAATTGGGAACGGAACAGAAGCATTTCCGACGTAAAATGACTAGAGGAATCGAATGCCGCAAGCATAATTCAAACCCGAGACTCCGTTTGTCAGAAAATCGCTCCTATACCCAAAAACCTATCCTCCAGTATTCTGGCTCCCAGAATCGTAATTGGGAACGGAACAGAAGCATTTCCGACGTAAAATGACTAGAGGAATCGAATGCCGCAAGCATAATTCAAACCCGAGACTCCGTTTGTCAGAAAATCGCCCCTATACCCAAAAACCTATCCTCCAGTATTCTGGCTCCCAGAATCGTAATTGGGAACGGAACACAAGCATTTCCGACGTAAAATGACTAGAGGAATCGAATGCCGCAAGCAGAATTCAAACCCGAGACTCCGTTTGTCTGAAAATCGCTCCTATACCCAAAAACCTATCCTCCAGTATTCTGGCTCCCAGAATAGTAATTGGGAACGGAACACATGCATTTGCGACGTAAAATGACGAGAGGAATCGAATGCCGCAAGCAGAATTCAAACCGGAGACTCCGTTTGTCTGAAAATCGCTCCTATACCCAAAAACCTATCCTCCAGTATTCTGGCTCCCAGAATCTTAATTGGGAACGGAACAGAAGCATTTCCGACGTAAAATGACTAGAGGAATCGAATGCCGCAAGCATAATTCAAACCCGAGACTCCGTTTGTCAGAAAATCGCTCCTATACCCAAAAACCTATCCTCCAGTATTCTGGCTCCCAGAATCGTAATTGGGAACGGAACACAAGCATTTCCGACGTAAAATGACTAGAGGAATCGAATGCCGCAAGCAGAATTCAAACCCGAGACTCCGTTTGTCTGAAAATCGCTCCTATACCCAAAAACCTATCCTCCAGTATTCTGGCTCCCAGAATAGTAATTGGGAACGGAACACATGCATTTGCGACGTAAAATGACGAGAGGAATCGAATGCCGCAAGCAGAATTCAATTCCGAGGCTCCGTTCTTCTGAAAATCGCTCCTATATCCAAAACCTATCCTCCAGTATTCTGGCTCGAAGAATCGTAATTGGGAACGGAACACACGCATTTCCGACGTAAAATGACGAGAGGAATCGAATGCAGCAAGCCGAATTCAAACCTGAGACTCCGTTTGTCTGAAAATCGCTCCTTTACCCAAAAACCTATCCTCCAATATTCTGGCTCCCAGAATCGTAATTGGGAACGGAACAGAAGCATTTCCGACGTAAAATGACTAGAGGAATCGAATGCCGCAAGCATAATTCAAACCCGAGACTCCGTTTGTCAGAAAATCGCTCCTATACCCAAAAACCTATCCTCCAGTATTCTGGCTCCCAGAATCGTAATTGGGAACGGAACACAAGCATTTCCGACGTAAAATGACTAGAGGAACCGAATGCCGCAAGCAGAATTCAAACCCGAGACTCCGTTTGTCTGAAAATCGCTCCTATACCCAAAAACCTATCCTCCAGTATTCTGGCTCCCAGAATAGTAATTGGGAACGGAACACATGCATTTGCGACGTAAAATGACGAGAGGAATCGAATGCCGCAAGCAGAATTCAATTCCGAGGCTTCGTTCTTCTGAAAATCGCTCCTATATCCAAAACCTATCCTCCAGTATTCTGGCTCGAAGAATCGTAATTGGGGACGGAACACACGCATTTCCGACGTAAAATGACGAGAGGAATCGAATGCCGCAAGCAGAATTCAAACCCGAGACTCCGTTTGTCTGAAAATCGCTCCTATACCCAAAAACCTATCCTCCAGTATTCTGGCTCCCAGAATAGTAATTGGGAACGGAACACATGCATTTGCGACGTAAAATGACGAGAGGAATCGAATGCCGCAAGCAGAATTCAATTCCGAGGCTCCGTTCTTCTGAAACCGCTCCTATATCCAAAACCTATCCTCCAGTATTCTGGCTCGAAGAATCGTAATTGGGAACGGAACACACGCATTTCCGACGTAAAATGACGAGAGGAATCGAATGCAGCAAGCCGAATTCAAACCGGAGACTCCGTTTGTCTGAAAATCGCTCCTATACCCAAAAACCTATCCTCCAGTATTCTGGCTCCCAGAATCTTAATTGGGAACGGAACAGAAGCATTTCCGACGTAAAATGACTAGAGGAATCGAATGCCGCAAGCATAATTCAAACCCGAGACTCCGTTTGTCAGAAAATCGCTCCTATACCCAAAAACCTATCCTCCAGTATTCTGGCTCCCAGAATCGTAATTGGGAACGGAACAGAAGCATTTCCGACGTAAAATGACTAGAGGAATCGAATGCCGCAAGCATAATTCAAACCCGAGACTCCGTTTGTCAGAAAATCGCTCCTATACCCAAAAACCTATCCTCCAGTATTCTGGCTCCCAGAATCGTAATTGGGAACGGAACACAAGCATTTCCGACGTAAAATGACTAGAGGAATCGAATGCCGCAAGCAGAATTCAAACCCGAGACTCCGTTTGTCTGAAAATCGCTCCTATACCCAAAAACCTATCCTCCAGTATTCTGGCTCCCAGAATAGTAATTGGGAACGGAACACATGCATTTGCGACGTAAAATGACGAGAGGAATCGAATGCCGCAAGCAGAATTCAATTCCGAGGCTCCGTTCTTCTGAAAATCGCTCCTATATCCAAAACCTATCCTCCAGTATTCTGGCTCGAAGAATCGTAATTGGGAACGGAACACACGCATTTCCGACGTAAAATGACTAGAGGAATCGAATGCCGCAAGCATAATTCAAACCCGAGCCTCCGTTTGTCAGAAAATCGCTCCTATACCCAAAAACCTATCCTCCAGTATTCTGGCTCCCAGAATCGTAATTGGGAACGGAACACAAGCATTTCCGACGTAAAATGACTAAAGGAATCGAATGCCGCAAGCAGAATTCAAACCCGAGACTCCGTTTGTCTGAAAATCGCTCCTATACCCAAAAACCTATCCTCCAGTATTCTGGCTCCCAGAATAGTAATTGGGAACGGAACACATGCATTTGCGACGTAAAATGACGAGAGGAATCGAATGCCGCAAGCAGAATTCAAACCGGAGACTCCGTTTGTCTGAAAATCGCTCCTATACCCAAAAACCTATCCTCCAGTATTCTGGCTCCCAGAATCTTAATTGGGAACGGAACAGAAGCATTTCCGACGTAAAATGACTAGAGGAATCGAATGCCGCAAGCATAATTCAAACCCGAGACTCCGTTTGTCAGAAAATCGCTCCTATACCCAAAAACCTATCCTCCAGTATTCTGGCTCCCAGAATCGTAATTGGGAACGGAACAGAAGCATTTCCGACGTAAAATGACTAGAGGAATCGAATGCCGCAAGCATAATTCAAACCCGAGACTCCGTTTGTCAGAAAATCGCTCCTATACCCAAAAACCTATCCTCCAGTATTCTGGCTCCCAGAATCGTAATTGGGAACGGAACACAAGCATTTCCGACGTAAAATGACTAGAGGAATCGAATGCCGCAAGCAGAATTCAAACCCGAGACTCCGTTTGTCTGAAAATCGCTCCTATACCCAAAAACCTATCCTCCAGTATTCTGGCTCCCAGAATAGTAATTGGGAACGGAACACATGCATTTGCGACGTAAAATGACGAGAGGAATCGAATGCCGCAAGCAGAATTCAATTCCGAGGCTCCGTTCTTCTGAAAATCGCTCCTATATCCAAAACCTATCCTCCAGTATTCTGGCTCGAAGAATCGTAATTGGGAACGGAACACACGCATTTCCGACGTAAAATGACTAGAGGAATCGAATGCCGCAAGCATAATTCAAACCCGAGCCTCCGTTTGTCAGAAAATCGCTCCTATACCCAAAAACCTATCCTCCAGTATTCTGGCTCCCAGAATCGTAATTGGGAACGGAACACAAGCATTTCCGACGTAAAATGACTAAAGGAATCGAAGGCCGCAAGCAGAATTCAAATCCGTGGCTCCGTTCATCTGAAAATCGCTCCTATACCCAAAAACCTATCCTCCAGTATTCTGGCTCCCAGAATAGTAATTGGGAACGGAACACATGCATTTGCGACGTAAAATGACGAGAGGAATCGAATGCCGCAAGCAGAATTCAAACCGGAGACTCCGTTTGTCTGAAAATCGCTCCTATACCCAAAAACCTATCCTCCAGTATTCTGGCTCCCAGAATCTTAATTGGGAACGGAACAGAAGCATTTCCGACGTAAAATGACTAGAGGAATCGAATGCCGCAAGCATAATTCAAACCCGAGACTCCGTTTGTCAGAAAATCGCTCCTATACCCAAAAACCTATCCTCCAGTATTCTGGCTCCCAGAATCGTAATTGGGAACGGAACACAAGCATTTCCGACGTAAAATGACTAGAGGAATCGAATGCCGCAAGCAGAATTCAAACCCGAGACTCCGTTTGTCTGAAAATCGCTCCTATACCCAAAAACCTATCCTCCAGTATTCTGGCTCCCAGAATAGTAATTGGGAACGGAACACATGCATTTGCGACGTAAAATGACGAGAGGAATCGAATGCCGCAAGCAGAATTCAATTCCGAGGCTCCGTTCTTCTGAAAATCGCTCCTATATCCAAAACCTATCCTCCAGTATTCTGGCTCGAAGAATCGTAATTGGGAACGGAACACACGCATTTCCGACGTAAAATGACGAGAGGAATCGAATGCAGCAAGCCGAATTCAAACCTGAGACTCCGTTTGTCTGAAAATCGCTTCTATACCCAAAAACCTATCCTGCAGTATTCTGGCTCCCAGAATCGTAATTGGGAACGGAACAGAAGCATTTCCGACGTAAAATGACTAGAGGAATCGAATGCCGCAAGCATAATTCAAACCCGAGACTCCGTTTGTCAGAAAATCGCTCCTATACCCAAAAACCTATCCTCCAGTATTCTGGCTCCCAGAATCGTAATTGGGAACGGAACACAAGCATTTCCGACGTAAAATGACTAGAGGAACCGAATGCCGCAAGCAGAATTCAAACCCGAGACTCCGTTTGTCTGAAAATCGCTCCTATACCCAAAAACCTATCCTCCAGTATTCTGGCTCCCAGAATAGTAATTGGGAACGGAACACATGCATTTGCGACGTAAAATGACGAGAGGAATCGAATGCCGCAAGCAGAATTCAATTCCGAGGCTTCGTTCTTCTGAAAATCGCTCCTATATCCAAAACCTATCCTCCAGTATTCTGGCTCGAAGAATCGTAATTGGGAACGGAACACACGCATTTCCGACGTAAAATGACGAGAGGAATCGAATGCCGCAAACAGAATTCAAACCCGAGACTCCGTTTGTCTGAAAATCGCTCCTATACCCAAAAACCTATCCTCCAGTATTCTGGCTCCCAGAATAGTAATTGGGAACGAGACACATGCATTTGCGACGTAAAATGACGAGAGGAATCGAATGCCGCAAGCAGAATTCAATTCCGAGGCTCCGTTCTTCTGAAAATCGCTCCTATATCCAAAACCTATCCTCCAGTATTCTGGCTCGAAGAATCGTAATTGGGAACGGAACACACGCATTTCCGACGTAAAATGACGAGAGGAATCGAATGCAGCAAGCCGAATTCAAACCGGAGACTCCGTTTGTCTGAAAATCGCTCCTATACCCAAAAACCTATCCTCCAGTATTCTGGCTCCCAGAATCTTAATTGGGAACGGAACAGAAGCATTTGCGACGTAAAATGACGAGAGGAATCGAATGCCGCAAGCAGAATTCAATTCCGAGGCTCCGTTCTTCTGAAAATCGCTCCTATACCCAAAAACCTATCCTCCAGTATTCTGGCTCCCAGAATCGTAATTGGGAACGGAACAGAAGCATTTCCGACGTAAAATGACTAGAGGAATCGAATGCCGCAAGCATAATTCAAACCCGAGACTCCGTTTGTCAGAAAATCGCTCCTATACCCAAAAACCTATCCTCCAGTATTCTGGCTCCCAGAATCGTAATTGGGAACGGAACACAAGCATTTCCGACGTAAAATGACTAGAGGAACCGAATGCCGCAAGCAGAATTCAAACCCGAGACTCCGTTTGTCTGAAAATCGCTCCTATACCCAAAAACCTATCCTCCAGTATTCTGGCTCCCAGAATAGTAATTGGGAACGGAACACATGCATTTGCGACGTAAAATGACGAGAGGAATCGAATGCCGCAAGCAGAATTCAATTCCGAGGCTTCGTTCTTCTGAAAATCGCTCCTATATCCAAAACCTATCCTCCAGTATTCTGGCTCGAAGAATCGTAATTGGGAACGGAACACACGCATTTCCGACGTAAAATGACGAGAGGAATCGAATGCAGCAATCCGAATTCAAACCTGAGACTCCGTTTGTCTGAAAATCGCTCCTATACCCAAAAACCTATCCTCCAGTATTCTGGCTCCCAGAATCGTAATTGGGAACGGAACAGAAGCAGTTCCGACGTAAAATGACGAGAGGAATCGAATGCCGCAAGCAGAATTCAATTCCGAGGCTCCGTCCTTTTGAAAATCGCTCCTATATCCAAAACCTATCTTCCAGTATTCTGGCTCCCAGAATCGTAATTGGGAACGGAACACATGCATTTGCGACGTACAATGACTAGAGGAATCGAATGCCGCAAGCATAATTCAAACCCGAGACTCCGTTTGTCAGAAAATCGCTCCTATACCCAAAAACCTATCCTCCAGTATTCTGGCTCCCAGAATCGTAATTGGGAACGGAACACAAGCATTTCCGACGTAAAATGACAAGAGGAATCGAATGCCGCAAGCAGAATTCAAACCCGAGACTCCGTTTGTCTGAAAATAGCTCCTATATCCAAAACCTATCTTCCAGTATTCTGGCTCGAAGAATCATAATTGGGAACGGAACACATGCATTTCCGACGTAAAATGACTAGAGGAATCGAATGCCGCAAGCAGAATTCAATTCCGAGGCTCCGTTCTTCTGAAAATCGCTCCTATATCCAAAACCTATCTTCCAGTATTCTGACGCGAAGAATCATAATTGGGAACGGAACACATGCATTTCCGACGTAAAATGACTAGAGGAATCGAATGCCGCAAGCAGAATTCAATTCCGAGGCTCCGTTCTTCTGAAAATCGCTCCTATATCCAAAACCTATCTTCCAGTATTCTGGCTCCCAGAATCGTAATCTGAAACGGAACACATGCATTTCCGACGTAAAATAACGAGTGGAATCGAATGCCGCAAGCAGAATTCAAATCCGAGACTCCGTTTGTCAAATCGCTCCTATACCCAAAAACCTATCCTCCAGTATTCTGGCTCGAAGAATCGTAATTGGGAACAGAACACACGCATTTCCGACGTAAAATGACGAGTGGAATCGAATGCCGCAAGCAGAATTCAAACCCGAGACTCCGTTTGTCAAATCGCTCCTATACCCAAAAACCTATCCTCCAGTATTCTGGCTCGAAGAATCGTAATTGGGAACAGAACACACGCATTTCCGACGTAAAATGACGAGAGGAATCGAATGCAGGAAGCAGAATTCAAACCCGAGACTCCGTTTGTCTGAAAATCGCTCCTATACCCAAAAACCTATCCTCCAGTATTCTGGCTCCCAGAATAGTAATTGGGAACGGAACACATGCATTTCCGACGTAAAATGACTAGAGGAATCGAATGCCGCAAGCAGAATTCAAACCCGAGACTCCGTTTGTCTGAAAATAGCTCCTATATCCAAAACCTATCTTCCAGTATTCTGGCTCGAAGAATCATAATTGGGAACGGAACACATGCATTTCCGACGTAAAATGACGAGAGGAATCGAATGCCGCAAGCAGAATTCAAACCCGATACTCCGTTCGTCAGAAATCGCTCCTATACCCAAAAACCTATCCTCCAGTAATCTGGCTCCCAGAATAGTAATTGGGAACGGAACACATGCATTTCCGACGTAAAATGACTAGAGGAATCGAATGCCGCAAGCAGAATTCAATTCCGAGGCTCCGTTCTTCTGAAAATCGCTCCTATATCCAAAACCTATCTTCCAGTATTCTGGCTCGAACAATCATAATTGGGAACGGAACACATGCATTTCCGACGTAAAATGACTAGAGGAATCGAATGCCGCAATCAGAATTCAATTCCGAGGCTCCGTTCTTCTGAAAATCGCTCCTATATCCAAAACCTATCCTCCAGTATTCTGGCTCCCAGAATAGTAATTGGGAACGGAACACATTCATTTGCGACGTAAAATGACGAGAGGAATCGAATGCCTCAAGCAGAATTCAATTCCGAGGCTCCGTTCTTCTGAAAATCGCTCCTATATCCAAATCCTATCCTCCAGTATTCTGGCTCGAAGAATCGTAATTGGGAACGGAACACACGCATTTCCGACGTAAAATGACGAGAGGAATCGAATGCAGCAAGCCGAATTCAAACCTGAGACTCCGTTTGTCTGAAAATCGCTCCTATACCCAAAAACCTATCCTCCAGTATTCTGGCTCCCAGAATCGTAATTGGGAACGGAACACAAGCATTTCCGACGTAAAATGACTAGAGGAATCGAATGCCGCAAGCATAATTCAAACCCGAGACTCCGTTTGTCAGAAAATCGCTCCTATACCCAAAAACCTATCCTGCAGTATTCTGGCTCCCAGAATCGTACTTGGGAACGGAACACAAGCATTTCCGACGTAAAATGACTAGAGGAATCGAATGCCGCAAGCATAATTCAAACCCGAGACTCCGTTTGTCAGAAAATCGCTCCTATACCCAAAAACCTATCCTCCAGTATTCTGGCTCCCAGAATAGTAATTGGGAACGGAACACATGCATTTCCGACGTAAAATGACTAGAGGAATCGAATGCCGCAAGCAGAATTCAAACCCGAGACTCCGTTTGTCTGAAAATAGCTCCTATATCCAAAACCTATCTTCCAGTATTCTGGCTCGAAGAATCATAATTGGGAACGGAACACATGCATTTCCGACGTAAAATGACGAGAGGAATCGAATGCCGCAAGCAGAATTCAAACCCGATACTCCGTTCGTCAGAAATCGCTCCTATACCCAAAAACCTATCCTCCAGTAATCTGGCTCCCAGAATAGTAATTGGGAACGGAACACATGCATTTCCGACGTAAAATGACTAGAGGAATCGAATGCCGCAAGCAGAATTCAATTCCGAGGCTCCGTTCTTCTGAAAATCGCTCCTATATCCAAAACCTATCTTCCAGTATTCTGGCTCGAACAATCATAATTGGGAACGGAACACATGCATTTCCGACGTAAAATGACTAGAGGAATCGAATGCCGCAATCAGAATTCAATTCCGAGGCTCCGTTCTTCTGAAAATCGCTCCTATATCCAAAACCTATCCTCCAGTATTCTGGCTCCCAGAATAGTAATTGGGAACGGAACACATTCATTTGCGACGTAAAATGACGAGAGGAATCGAATGCCTCAAGCAGAATTCAATTCCGAGGCTCCGTTCTTCTGAAAATCGCTCCTATATCCAAATCCTATCCTCCAGTATTCTGGCTCGAAGAATCGTAATTGGGAACGGAACACACGCATTTCCGACGTAAAATGACGAGAGGAATCGAATGCAGCAAGCCGAATTCAAACCTGAGACTCCGTTTGTCTGAAAATCGCTCCTATACCCAAAAACCTATCCTCCAGTATTCTGGCTCCCAGAATCGTAATTGGGAACGGAACACAAGCATTTCCGACGTAAAATGACTAGAGGAATCGAATGCCGCAAGCATAATTCAAACCCGAGACTCCGTTTGTCAGAAAATCGCTCCTATACCCAAAAACCTATCCTGCAGTATTCTGGCTCCCAGAATCGTACTTGGGAACGGAACACAAGCATTTCCGACGTAAAATGACTAGAGGAATCGAATGCCGCAAGCATAATTCAAACCCGAGACTCCGTTTGTCAGAAAATCGCTCCTATACCCAAAAACCTATCCTCCAGTATTCTGGCTCCCAGAATCGTAATTGGGAACGGAACACAAGCATTTCCGACGTAAAATGACTAGAGGAATCGAATGCCGCAAGCAGAATTCAAACCCGAGACTCCGTTTGTCTGAAAATCGCTCCTATACCCAAAAACCTATCCTCCAGTATTCTGGCTCCCAGAATAGTAATTGGGAACGGAACACATGCATTTGCGACGTAAAATGACGAGAGGAATCGAATGCCGCAAGCAGAATTCAATTCCGAGGCTCCGTTCTTCTGAAAATCGCTCCTATATCCAAAACCTATCCTCCAGTATTCTGGCTCGAAGAATCGTAATTGGGAACGGAACACATGCATTTCCGACGTAAAATGACGAGAGGAATCGAATGCAGCAAGCCGAATTCAAACCTGAGACTCCGTTTGTCTGAAAATCGCTTCTATACCCAAAAACCTATCCTCCAGTATTCTGGCTCCCAGAATAGTAATTGGGAACGGAACACATGCATTTGCGACGTAAAATGACGAGAGGAATCGAATGCCGCAAGCAGAATTCAATTCCGAGGCTCCGTTCTTCTGAAAATCGCTCCTATATCCAAAACCTATCTTCCAGTATTCTGGCTCGAAGAATCATAATTGGTAACGGAACACATGCATTTCCGACGTAAAATGACTAGAGGAATCGAATGCCGCAATCAGAATTCAATTCCGAGTCTCCGTTCTTCTGAAAATCGCTCCTATATCCAAATCCTATCCTCCAGTATTCTGGCTCGAAGAATCGTAATTGGGAACGGAACACACGCATTTCCGACGTAAAATGACGAGAGGAATCGAATGCAGCAAGCCGAATTCAAACCTGAGACTCCGTTTGTCTGAAAATCGCTCCTATACCCAAAAACCTATCCTCCAGTATTCTGGCTCCCAGAATCGTAATTGGGAACGGAACACAAGCATTTCCGACGTAAAATGACTAGAGGAATCGAATGCCGCAAGCATAATTCAAACCCGAGACTCCGTTTGTCAGAAAATCGCTCCTATACCCAAAAACCTATCCTGCAGTATTCTGGCTCCCAGAATCGTAATTGGGAACGGAACACAACCATTTCCGACGTAAAATGACTAGAGGACTCGAATGCCGCAAGCAGAATTCAAACCCGAGACTCCGTTCGGCAGAAATCGCTCCTATACCCAAAAA
Source organism: Ectemnius lituratus (assembly GCA_910593735.2). Classification (NCBI taxonomy): domain Eukaryota; kingdom Metazoa; phylum Arthropoda; class Insecta; order Hymenoptera; family Crabronidae; genus Ectemnius; species Ectemnius lituratus. The sequence continues at coordinate 1,841,649 of CAJVAQ020000096.1, read as the reverse complement.
CCTATCCTCCAGTATTCTGGCTCCCAGAATAGTAATTGGGAACGGAACACATGCATTTCCGACGTAAAATGACTAGAGGAATCGAATGCCGCAAGCAGAATTCAATTCCGAGGCTCCGTTCTTCTGAAAATCGCTCCTATACCCAAAAACCTATCCTCCAGTATTCTGGCTCGAAGAATCATAATTGGGAACGGAACACATGCATTTCCGACGTAAAATGACTAGAGGATTCGAATGCCGCAAGCAGAATTCAAACCCGAGACTCCGTTTGTCAAATCGGTCCTATACCCAAAAACCTATCTTCCAGTATTCTGGCTCCCAGAATCGTAATTGGGAACGGAACACATGCATTTGCGACGTACAATGACTAGAGGAATCGAATGCCGCAAGCAGAATTCAAACCCGAGACTCCGTTCGTCAGAAAATCGCTCCTATACCCAAAAACCTATCCTCCAGTATTCTGGCTCCCAGAATCGTAATTGGGAACGGAACACAAGCATTTCCGACGTAAAATGACTAGAGGAACCGAATGCCGCAAGCAGAATTCAAACCCGAGACTCCGTTTGTCTGAAAATCGCTCCTATACCCAAAAACCTATCCTCCAGTATTCTGGCTCCCAGAATAGTAATTGGGAACGGAACACATGCATTTGCGACGTAAAATGACGAGAGGAATCGAATGCCGCAAGCAGAATTCAATTCCGAGGCTTCGTTCTTCTGAAAATCGCTCCTATATCCAAAACCTATCCTCCAGTATTCTGGCTCGAAGAATCGTAATTGGGAACGGAACACACGCATTTCCGACGTAAAATGACGAGAGGAATCGAATGCCGCAAGCAGAATTCAATTCCGAGGCTCCGTTCTTCTGAAAATCGCTCCTATATCCAAAACCTATCTTCCAGTATTCTGACTCGAAGAATCATAATTGGGAATGGAACACATGCATTTGCGACGTACAATGACTAGAGGAATCGAATGCCGCAAGCAGAATTCAAACCCGAGACTCCGTTCTTCTGAAAATCGCTCCTATATCCAAAACCTATCTTCCAGTATTCTGGCTCCCAGAATCGTAATCTGAAACGGAACACATGCATTTCCGACGTAAAATGACGAGTGGAATCGAATGCCGCAAGCAGAATTCAAATCCGAGACTCCGTTTGTCAAATCGCTCCTATACCCAAAAACCTATCCTCCAGTATTCTGGCTCGAAGAATCGTAATTGGGAACAGAACACACGCATTTCCGAAGTAAAATGACGAGAGGAATCGAATGCAGGAAGCAGAATTCAAACCCGAGACTCCGTTTGTCTGAAAATCGCTCCTATACCCAAAAACCTATCCTCCAGTATTCTGGCTCCCAGAATAGTAATTGGGAACGGAACACATGCATTTGCGACGTAAAATGACGAGAGGAATCGAATGCCGCAAGCAGAATTCAAACCCGAGACTCCGTTTGTCTCAAAATAGCTCCTATATCCAAAACCTATCTTCCAGTATTCTGGCTCGAAGAATCATAATTGGGAACGGAACACATGCATTTCCGACGTAAAATGACTAGAGGAATCGAATGCCGCAAGCAGAATTCAATTCCGAGGCTCCGTCCTTCTGAAAATCGCTCCTATATCCAAAACCTATCTTCCAGTATTCTGGCTCCCAGAATCGTAATCTGAAACGGAACACATGCATTTCCGACGTAAAATAACGAGTGGAATCGAATGCCGCAAGCAGAATTCAAATCCGAGACTCCGTTTGTCAAATCGCTCCTATACCCAAAAACCTATCCTCCCGTATTCTGGCTCCCAGAATCGTAATTGGGAACGGAACACATGCATTTCCGACGTAAAATGACGGGTGGAATCGAATGCCGCAAGCAGAATTCAAACCCGATACTCCGTTCGTCAGAAATCGCTCCTATACCCAAAAACCTATCCTCCAGTATTCTGGCTCCCAGAATAGTAATTGGGAACGGAACACATGCATTTCCGACGTAAAATGACTAGAGGAATCGAATGCCGCAAGCAGAATTCAATTCCGAGGCTCCGTTCTTCTGAAAATCGCTCCTATATCCAAAACCTATCTTCCAGTATTCTGGCTCGAAGAATCATAATTGGGAACGGAACACATGCATTTCCGACGTAAAATGACTAGAGGAATCGAATGCCGCAATCAGAATTCAATTCCGAGGCTCCGTTCTTCTGAAAATCGCTCCTATATCCAAAACCTATCCTCCAGTATTCTGGCTCCCAGAATAGTAACTGGGAACGGAACACATTCATTTGCGACGTAAAATGACGAGAGGAATCGAATGCCTCAAGCAGAATTCAATTCCGAGGCTCCGTTCTTCTGAAAATCGCTCCTATATCCAAATCCTATCCTCCAGTATTCTGGCTCGAAGAATCGTAATTGGGAACGGAACAGACGCATTTCCGACGTAAAATGACGAGAGGAATCGAATGCAGCAAGCCGAATTCAAACCTGAGACTCCGTTTGTCTGAAAATCGCTCCTATACCCAAAAACCTATCCTCCAGTATTCTGGCTCCCAGAATAGTAATTGGGAACGGAACACATGCATTTGCGACGTAAAATGACGAGAGGAATCGAATGCCGCAAACAGAATTCAATTCCGAGGCTCCGTTCTTCTGAAAATCGCTCCTATATACAAAACCTATCCTCCAGTATTCTGGCTCGAAGAATCGTAATTGGGAACGGAACACACGCATTTCCGACGTAAAATGACGAGAGGAATCGAATGCAGCAAGCCGAATTCAAACCTGAGACTCCGTTTGTCTGAAAATCGCTTCTATACCCAAAAACCTATACTCCAGTATTCTGGCTCCCAGAATCGTAATTGGGAACGGAACAGAAGCATTTCCGACGTAAAATGACTAGAGGAATCGAATGCCGCAAGCAGAATTCAAACCCGAGACTCCGTTCGTCAGAAATCGCTCCTATACCCAAAAACCTATCCTCCAGTATTCTGGCTCCCAGAATAGTAATTGGGAACGGAACACATGCATTTCCGACGTAAAATGACTAGAGGAATCGAATGCCGCAAGCAGAATTCAATTCCGAGGCTCCGTTCTTCTGAAAATCGCTCCTATATCCAAAACCTATCTTCCAGTATTCTGGCTCGAAGAATCATAATTGGGAACGGAACACATGCATTTCCGACGTAAAATGACTAGAGGAATCGAATGCCGCACGCAGAATTCAATTCCGAGGCTCCGTTCTTCTGAAAATCGCTCCTATATCCAAATCCTATCCTCCAGTATTCTGGCTCGAAGAATCGTAATTGGGAACGGAACACACGCATTTCCGACGTAAAATGACGAGAGGAATCGAATGCAGCAAGCCGAATTCAAACCTGAGACTCCGTTTGTCTGAAAATCGCTCCTATACCCAAAAACCTATCCTCCAGTATTCTGGCTCCCAGAATCGTAATTGGGAACGGAACAGAAGCATTTCCGACGTAAAATGACTAGAGGAATCGAATGCCGCAAGCATAATTCAAACCCGAGACTCCGTTTGTCAGAAAATCGCTCCTATACCCAAAAACCTATCCTCCAGTATTCTGGCTCCCAGAATCGTAATTGGGAACGGAACACACGCATTTCCGACGTAAAATGACGAGAGGAATCGAATGCAGCAAGCCGAATTCAAACCTGAGACTCCGTTTGTCTGAAAATCGCTTCCATACCCAAAAACCTATCCTCCAGTATTCTGGCTCCCAGAATCGTAATTGGGAACGGAACAGAAGCATTTCCGACGTAAAATGACTAGAGGAATCGAATGCCGCAAGCATAATTCAAACCCGAGACTCCGTTTGTCAGAAAATCGCTCCTATACCCAAAAACCTATCCTCCAGTATTCTGGCTCCCAGAATCGTAATTGGGAACGGAACACAAGCATTTCCGACGTAAAATGACTAGAGGAACCGAATGCCGCAAGCAGAATTCAAACCCGAGACTCCGTTTGTCTGAAAATCGCTCCTATACCCAAAAACCTATCCTCCAGTATTCTGGCTCCCAGAATAGTAATTGGGAACGGAACACACGCATTTCCGACGTAAAATGACGAGAGGAATCGAATGCAGCAATCCGAATTCAAACCTGAGACTCCGTTTGTCAGAAAATCGCTCCTATACCCAAAAACCTATCCTCCAGTATTCTGGCTCCCAGAATCGTAATTGGGAACGGAACACACGCATTTCCGACGTAAAATGACGAGAGGAATCGAATGCAGCAAGCCGAATTCAAACCCGAGACTCCGTTTGTCAGAAAATCGCTCCTATACCCAAAAACCTATCCTCCAGTATTCTGGCTCCCAGAATCGTAATTGGGAACGGAACACATGCATTTCCGACGTAAAATGACGGGTGGAATCGAATGCCGCAAGCAGAATTCAAACCCGAGCCTCCGTTCGTCAAAAATCGCTCCTATACCCAAAAACCTGTCCTCCAGTATTCTGGCTCCCAGAATAGTAATTGGGAACGGAACACATGCATTTGCGACGTAAAATGACGAGAGGAATCGAATGCCGCAAGCAGAATTCAAACCCGAGACTCCGTTCGTCAGAAAATCGCTCCTATACCCAAAAACCTATCCTCCAGTATTCTGGCTCCCAGAATCGTAATTGGGAACGGAACACAAGCATTTCCGACGTAAAATGACAAGAGGAATCGAATGCCGCAAGCAGAATTCAAACCCGAGACTCCGTTTGTCTGAAAATAGCTCCTATATCCAAAACCTATCTTCCAGTATTCTGGCTCGAAGAATCATAATTGGGAACGGAACACATGCATTTCCGACGTAAAATGACGAGAGGAATCGAATGCCGCAAGCAGAATTCAAACCCGATACTCCGTTCGTCAGAAATCGCTCCTATACCCAAAAACCTATCCTCCAGTATTCTGGCTCCCAGAATAGTAATTGGGAACGGAACACATGCATTTCCGACGTAAAATGACTAGAGGAATCGAATGCCGCAAGCAGAATTCAATTCCGAGGCTCCGTTCTTCTGAAAATCGCTCCTATATCCAAAACCTATCTTCCAGTATTCTGGCTCGAAGAATCATAATTGGGAACGGAACACATGCATTTCCGACGTAAAATGACTAGAGGAATCGAATGCCGCAATCAGAATTCAATTCCGAGGCTCCGTTCTTCTGAAAATCGCTCCTATATCCAAAACCTATCCTCCAGTATTCTGGCTCCCAGAATAGTAATTGGGAACGGAACACATTCATTTGCGACGTAAAATGACGAGAGGAATCGAATGCCTCAAGCAGAATTCAATTCCGAGGCTCCGTTCTTCTGAAAATCGCTCCTATATCCAAATCCTATCCTCCAGTATTCTGGCTCGAAGAATCGTAATTGGGAACGGAACAGACGCATTTCCGACGTAAAATGACGAGAGGAATCGAATGCAGCAAGCCGAATTCAAACCTGAGACTCCGTTTGTCTGAAAATCGCTCCTATACCCAAAAGCCTATCCTCCAGTATTCTGGCTCCCAGAATCGTAATTGGGAACGGAACACAAGCATTTCCGACGTAAAATGACTAGAGGAATCGAATGCCGCAAGCATAATTCAAACCCGAGACTCCGTTTGTCAGAAAATCGCTCCTATACCCAAAAACCTATCCTGCAGTATTCTGGCTCCCAGAATCGTAATTGGGAACGGAACAGAAGCATTTCCGACGTAAAATGACTAGAGGAATCGAATGCCGCAAGCAGAATTCAAACCCGAGACTCCGTTCGTCAGAAATCGCTCCTATACCCAAAAACCTATCCTCCAGTATTCTGGCTCCCAGAATAGTAATTGGGAACGGAACACATGCATTTCCGACGTAAAATGACTAGAGGAATCGAATGCCGCACGCTGAATTCAATTCCGAGGCTCCGTTCTTCTGAAAATCGCTCCTATATCCAAATCCTATCCTCCAGTATTCTGGCTCGAAGAATCGTAATTGGGAACGGAACACACGCATTTCCGACGTAAAATGACGAGAGGAATCGAATGCAGCAAGCCGAATTCAAACCTGAGACTCCGTTTGTCTGAAAATCGCTCCTATACCCAAAAACCTATCCTCCAGTATTCTGGCTCCCAGAATCGTAATTGGGAACGGAACAGAAGCATTTCCGACGTAAAATGACTAGAGGAATCGAATGCCGCAAGCATAATTCAAACCCGAGACTCCGTTTGTCAGAAAATCGCTCCTATACCCAAAAACCTATCCTCCAGTATTCTGGCTCCCAGAATCGTAATTGGGAACGGAACAGAAGGATTTCCGACGTAAAATGACTAGAGGAATCGAATGCCGCAAGCATAATTCAAACCCGAGACTCCGTTTGTAAGAAAATCGCTCCTATACCCAAAAACCTATCCTCCAGTATTCTGGCTCCCAGAATAGTAATTGGGAACGGAACAGAAGCATTTCCGACGTAAAATGACTAGAGGAATCGAATGCCGCAAGCAGAATTCAAACCCGAGACTCCGTTCGTCAGAAATCGCTCCTATACCCAAAAACCTATCCTCCAGTATTCTGGCTCCCCGAATAGTAATTGGGAACGGAACACATGCATTTCCGACGTAAAATGACTAGAGGAATCGAATGCCGCAAGCAGAATTCAATTCCGAGGCTCCGTTCTTCTAAAAATCGCTCCTATATCCAAAACCTATCTTCCAGTATTCTGGCTCGAAGAATCATAATTGGGAACGGAACACATGCATTTCCGACGTAAAATGACTAGAGGAATCGAATGCCGCACGCAGAATTCAATTCCGAGGCTCCGTTCTTCTGAAAATCGCTCCTATATCCAAATCCTATCCTCCAGTATTCTGGCTCGAAGAATCGTAATTGGGAACGGAACACACGCATTTCCGACGTAAAATGACGAGAGGAATCGAATGCAGCAAGCCGAATTCAAACCTGAGACTCCGTTTGTCTGAAAATCGCTCCTATACCCAAAAACCTATCCTCCAGTATTCTGGCTCCCAGAATCGTAATTGGGAACGGAACAGAAGCATTTCCGACGTAAAATGACTAGAGGAATCGAATGCCGCAAGCATAATTCAAACCCGAGACTCCGTTTGTCAGAAAATCGCTCCTATACCCAAAAACCTATCCTCCAGTATTCTGGCTCCCAGAATCGTAATTGGGAACGGAACAGAAGCATTTCCGACGTAAAATGACTAGAGGAATCGAATGCCGCAATCAGAATTCAATTCCGAGGCTCCGTTCTTCTGAAAATCGCTCCTATATCCAAAACCTATCCTCCAGTATTCTGGCTCCCAGAATAGTAATTGGGAACGGAACACATTCATTTGCGACGTAAAATGACGAGAGGAATCGAATGCCTCAAGCAGAATTCAATTCCGAGGCTCCGTTCTTCTGAAAATCGCTCCTATATCCAAATCCTATCCTCCAGTATTCTGGCTCGAAGAATCGTAATTGGGAACGGAACACACGCATTTCCGACGTAAAATGACGAGAGGAATCGAATGCAGCAAGCCGAATTCAAACCTGAGACTCCGTTTGTCTGAAAATCGCTCCTATACCCAAAAACCTATCCTCCAGTATTCTGGCTCCCAGAATCGTAATTGGGGACGGAACAGAAGCATTTCCGACGTAAAATGACTAGAGGAATCGAATGCCGCAAGCATAATTCAAACCCGAGACTCCGTTTGTCAGAAAATCGCTCCTATACCCAAAAACCTATCCTCCAGTATTCTGGCTCCCAGAATCGTAATTGGGAACGGAACACAAGCATTTCCGACGTAAAATGACTAGAGGAACCGAATGCCGCAAGCAGAATTCAAACCCGAGACTCCGTTTGTCTGAAAATCGCTCCTATACCCAAAAACCTATCCTCCAGTATTCTGGCTCCCAGAATAGTAATTGGGAACGGAACACATGCATTTGCGACGTAAAATGACGAGAGGAATCGAATGCCGCAAGCAGAATTCAATTCCGAGCCTTCGTTCTTCTGAAAATCGATCCTATATCCAAAACCTATCCTCCAGTATTCTGGCTCCCAGAATCGTAATTGGGAACGGAACACACGCATTTCCGACGTAAAATGACGAGAGGAATCGAATGCAGCGATCCGAATTCAATTCCGAGGCTCCGTTCTTCTGAAAATCGCTCCTATACCCAAAAACCTATCCTCCAGTATTCTGGCTCCCAGAATAGTAATTGGGAACGGAACACAAGCATTTCCGACGTAAAATGACTAGAGGAATCGAATGCCGCAAGCAGAATTCAAACCCGAGACTCCGTTTGTCTGAAAATCGCTCCTATACCCAAAAACCTATCCTCCAGTATTCTGGCTCGAAGAATCGTAATTGGGAACGGAACAGACGCATTTCCGACGTAAAATGACGAGAGGAATCGAATGCAGCAAGCCGAATTCAAACCTGAGACTCCGTTTGTCTGAAAATCGCTCCTATACCCAAAAGCCTATCCTCCAGTATTCTGGCTCCCAGAATCGTAATTGGGAACGGAACACAAGCATTTCCGACGTAAAATGACTAGAGGAATCGAATGCCGCAAGCATAATTCAAACCCGAGACTCCGTTTGTCAGAAAATCGCTCCTATACCCAAAAACCTATCCTGCAGTATTCTGGCTCCCAGAATCGTAATTGGGAACGGAACACAAGCATTTCCGACGTAAAATGACTAGAGGAATCGAATGCCGCAAGCAGAATTCAAATCCGTGGCTCCGTTCATCTGAAAATCGCTCCTATACCCAAAAACCTATCCTCCAGTATTCTGGCTCCCAGCATCGTAATTGGGAACGGAACACATGCATTTGCGACGTAAAATGACGAGAGGAATCGAATGCCGCAAGCAGAATTCAAATTCGGGGCTCCGTTCGTCTGAAAATCGCTCCTATATCCAAAACCTATCCTCCAGTATTCTGGCTCGAAGAATCGTAATTGGGAACGGAACACACGCATTTCCGACGTAAAATGACGAGAGGAATCGAATGCAGCAAGCCGAATTCAAACCTGAGACTCCGTTTGTCTGAAAATCGCTCCTATACCCAAAAACCTATCCTCCAGTATTCTGGCTCCCAGAATCTTAATTGGGAACGGAACAGAAGCATTTCCGACGTAAAATGACTAGAGGAATCGAATGCCGCAAGCATAATTCAAACCCGAGACTCCGTTTGTCAGAAAATCGCTCCTATACCCAAAAACCTATCCTCCAGTATTCTGGCTCCCAGAATCGTAATTGGGAACGGAACACAAGCATTTCCGACGTAAAATGACTAGAGGAATCGAATGCCGCAAGCAGAATTCAAACCCGAGACTCCGTTTGTCTGAAAATCGCTCCTATACCCAAAAACCTATCCTCCAGTATTCTGGCTCCCAGAATAGTAATTGGGAACGGAACAGAAGCATTTCCGACGTAAAATGACTAGAGGAATCGAATGCCGCAAGCAGAATTCAAACCCGAGACTCCGTTCGTCAGAAATCGCTCCTATACCCAAAAACCTATCCTCCAGTATTCTGGCTCCCAGAATAGTAATTGGGAACGGAACACATGCATTTCCGACGTAAAATGACTAGAGGAATCGAATGCCGCAAGCAGAATTCAATTCCGAGGCTCCGTTCTTCTGAAAATCGCTCCTATATCCAAAACCTATCTTCCAGTATTCTGGCTCGAAGAATCATAATTGGGAACGGAACACATGCATTTCCGACGTAAAATGACTAGAGGAATCGAATGCCGCACGCAGAATTCAATTCCGAGGCTCCGTTCGTCTGAAAATCGCTCCTATATCCAAAACCTATCCTCCAGTATTCTGGCTCCCAGAATCGTAATTGGGAACGGAACAGAAGCATTTCCGACGTAAAATGACTAGAGGAATCGAATGCCGCAAGCATAATTCAAACCCGAGACTCCGTTTGTCAGAAAATCGCTCCTATACCCAAAAACCTATCCTCCAGTATTCTGGCTCCCAGAATCGTAATTGGGAACGGAACACAAGCATTTCCGACGTAAAATGACTAGAGGAATCGAATGCCGCAAGCATAATTCAAACCCGAGACTCCGTTTGTCAGAAAATCGCTCCTATACCCAAAAACCTATCCTGCAGTATTCTGGCTCCCAGAATCGTAATTGGGAACGGAACAGAAGCATTTCCGACGTAAAATGACTAGAGGAATCGAATGCCGCAAGCATAATTCAAACCCGAGACTCCGTTTGTCAGAAAATCGCTCCTATACCCAAAAACCTATCCTCCAGTATTCTGGCTCCCAGAATCGTAATTGGGAACGGAACACACGCATTTCCGACGTAAAATGACGAGAGGAATCGAATGCAGCAATCCGAATTCAAACCTGAGACTCCGTTTGTCTGAAAATCGCTCCTATACCCAAAAACCTATCCTCCAGTATTCTGGCTCCCAGAATCGTAATTGGGAACGAGACACATGCATTTGCGACGTAAAATGACGAGAGGAATCGAATGCCGCAAGCAGAATTCAATTCCGAGGCTCCGTTCTTCTGAAAATCGCTCCTATATCCAAAACCTATCCTCCAGTATTCTGGCTCGAAGAATCGTAATTGGGAACGGAACACACGCATTTCCGACGTAAAATGACGAGAGGAATCGAATGCAGCAATCCGAATTCAAACCTGAGACTCCGTTTGTCTGAAAATCGCTCCTATACCCAAAAACCTATCCTCCAGTATTCTGGCTCCCAGAATCGTAATTGGGAACGGAACAGAAGCATTTCCGACGTAAAATGACGAGAGGAATCGAATGCCGCAAGCAGAATTCAAATTCGGGGCTCCGTCCGTCTGAAAATCGCTCCTATACCCAAAAACCTATCCTCCAGTATTCTGGCTCCCAGAATCGTAATTGGGAACGGAACACAAGCATTTCCGACGTAAAATGACTAGAGGAATCGAATGCCGCAAGCAGAATTCAAACCCGAGACTCCGTTCGTCAGAAATCGCTCCTATACCCAAAAACCTATCCTCCAGTATTCTGGCTCCCAGAATAGTAATTGGGAACGGAACACATGCATTTCCGACGTAAAATGACTAGAGGAATCGAATGCCGCAAGCAGAATTCAATTCCGAGGCTCCGTTTTTCTGAAAATCGCTCCTATATCCAAATCCTATCCTCCAGTATTCTGGCTCGAAGAATCGTAATTGGGAACGGAACACACGCATTTCCGACGTAAAATGACGAGAGGAATCGAATGCAGCAAGCCGAATTCAAACCTGAGACTCCGTTTGTCTGAAAATCGCTCCTATACCCAAAAACCTATCCTCCAGTATTCTGGCTCCCAGAATCGTAATTGGGAACGGAACACAAGCATTTCCGACGTAAAATGACTAGAGGAATCGAATGCCGCAAGCATAATTCAAACCCGAGACTCCGTTTGTCAGAAAATCGCTCCTATACCCAAAAACCTATCCTGCAGTATTCTGGCTCCCAGAATCGTAATTGGGAACGGAACAGAAGCATTTCCGACGTAAAATGACTAGAGGAATCGAATGCCGCAAGCATAATTCAAACCCGAGACTCCGTTTGTCAGAAAATCGCTCCTATACCCAAAAACCTATCCTCCAGTATTCTGGCTCCCAGAATCGTAATTGGGAACGGAACACACGCATTTCCGACGTAAAATGACGAGAGGAATCGAATGCAGCAATCCGAATTCAAACCTGAGACTCCGTTTGTCTGAAAATCGCTCCTATACCCAAAAACCTATCCTCCAGTATTCTGGCTCCCAGAATAGTAATTGGGAACGGAACACATGCATTTGCGACGTAAAATGACGAGAGGAATCGAATGCCGCAAGCAGAATTCAATTCCGAGGCTCCGTTCTTCTGAAAATCGCTCCTATATCCAAAACCTATCCTCCAGTATTCTGGCTCGAAGAATCGTAATTGGGAACGGAACACACGCATTTCCGACGTAAAATGACGAGAGGAATCGAATGCAGCAATCCGAATTCAAACCTGAGACTCCGTTTGTCTGAAAATCGCTCCTATACCCAAAAACCTATCCTCCAGTATTCTGGCTCCCAGAATCGTAATTGGGAACGGAACAGATGCACTTTCGACGTAAAATGACGAGAGGAATCGAATGCCGCAAGCAGAATTCAATTCCGAGGCTCCGTTCTTCTGAAAATCGCTCCTATACCCAAAAACCTATCCTCCAGTATTCTGGCTCCCAGAATAGTAATTGGGAACGGAACACAAGCATTTCTGACGTAAAATGACTAGAGGAATCGAATGCCGCAAGCAGAATTCAAACCCGAGACTCCGTTTGTCTGAAAATCGCTCCTATACCCAAAAACCTATCCTCCAGTATTCTGGCTCGAAGAATCGTAATTGGGAACGGAACAGACGCATTTCCGACGTAAAATGACGAGAGGAATCGAATGCAGCAAGCCGAATTCAAACCTGAGACTCCGTTTGTCTGAAAATCGCTCCTATACCCAAAAGCCTATCCTCCAGTATTCTGGCTCCCAGAATCGTAATTGGGAACGGAACACAAGCATTTCCGACGTAAAATGACTAGAAGAATCGAATGCCGCAAGCATAATTCAAACCCGAGACTCCGTTTGTCAGAAAATCGCTCCTATACCCAAAAACCTATCCTGCAGTATTCTGGCTCCCAGAATCGTAATTGGGAACGGAACACAAGCATTTCCGACGTAAAATGACTAGAGGAATCGAATGCCGCATGCAGAATTCAAACCCGAGACTCCGTTTGTCTGAAAATCGCTCCTATATCCAAATCCTATCCTCCAGTATTCTGGCTCGAAGAATAGTAATTGGGAACGGAACACACGCATTTCCGACGTAAAATGACGAGAGGAATCGAATGCAGCAAGCCGAATTCAAACCTGAGACTCCGTTTGTCTGAAAATCGCTCCTATACCCAAAAACCTATCCTCCAGTATTCTGGCTCCCAGAATCGTAATTGGGAACGGAACACAAGCATTTCCGACGTAAAATGACTAGAGGAATCGAATGCCGCAAGCATAATTCAAACCCGAGACTCCGTTTGTCAGAAAATCGCTCCTATACCCAAAAACCTATCCTGCAGTATTCTGGCTCCCAGAATCGTAATTGGGAACGGAACAGAAGCATTTCCGACGTAAAATGACTAGAGGAATCGAATGCCGCAAGCATAATTCAAACCCGAGACTCCGTTTGTCAGAAAATCGCTCCTATACCCAAAAACCTATCCTCCAGTATTCTGGCTCCCAGAATCGTAATTGGGAACGGAACACACGCATTTCCGACGTAAAATGACGAGAGGAATCGAATGCAGCAATCCGAATTCAAACCTGAGACTCCGTTTGTCTGAAAATCGCTCCTATACCCAAAAACCTATCCTCCAGTATTCTGGCTCGAAGAATCGTAATTGGGAACGGAACACACGCATTTCCGACGTAAAATGACGAGAGGAATCGAATGCAGCAATCCGAATTCAAACCTGAGACTCCGTTTGTCTGAAAATCGCTCCTATACCCAAAAACCTATCCTCCAGTATTCTGGCTCCCAGAATCGTAATTGGGAACGGAACAGAAGCATTTCCGACGTAAAATGACGAGAGGAATCGAATGCCGCAAGCAGAATTCAATTCCGAGGCTCCGTTCTTCTGAAAATCGCTCCTATACCCAAAAACCTATCCTCCAGTATTCTGGCTCCCAGAATAGTAATTGGGAACGGAACACAAGCATTTCCGACGTAAAATGACTAGAGGAATCGAATGCCGCAAGCAGAATTCAAACCCGAGACTCCGTTTGTCTGAAAATCGCTCCTATACCCAAAAACCTATCCTCCAGTATTCTGGCTCGAAGAATCGTAATTGGGAACGGAACAGACGCATTTCCGACGTAAAATGACGAGAGGAATCGAATGCAGCAAGCCGAATTCAAACCTGAGACTCCGTTTGTCTGAAAATCGCTCCTATACCCAAAAGCCTATCCTCCAGTATTCTGGCTCCCAGAATCGTAATTGGGAACGGAACACAAGCATTTCCGACGTAAAATGACTAGAAGAATCGAATGCCGCAAGCATAATTCAAACCCGAGACTCCGTTTGTCAGAAAATCGCTCCTATACCCAAAAACCTATCCTGCAGTATTCTGGCTCCCAGAATCGTAATTGGGAACGGAACACAAGCATTTCCGACGTAAAATGACTAGAGGAATCGAATGCCGCATGCAGAATTCAAACCCGAGACTCCGTTTGTCTGAAAATCGCTCCTATACCCAAAAACCTATCCTCCAGTATTCTGGCTCCCAGAATAGTAATTGGGAACGGAACACATGCATTTGCGACGTAAAATGACGAGAGGAATCGAATGCCGCAAGCAGAATTCAATTCCGAGGCTCCGTTCTTCTGAAAATCGCTCCTATATCCAAAACCTATCCTCCAGTATTCTGGCTCGAAGAATCGTAATTGGGAACGGAACACACGCATTTCCGACGTAAAATGACGAGAGGAATCGAATGCAGCAAGCCGAATTCAAACCTGAGACTCCGTTTGTCTGAAAATCGCTCCTATACCCAAAAACCTATCCTCCAGTATTCTGGCTCCCAGAATCTTAATTGGGAACGGAACAGAAGCATTTCCGACGTAAAATGACTAGAGGAATCGAATGCCGCAAGCATAATTCAAACCCGAGACTCCGTTTGTCAGAAAATCGCTCCTATACCCAAAAACCTATCCTCCAGTATTCTGGCTCCCAGAATCGTAATTGGGAACGGAACACAAGCATTTCCGACGTAAAATGACTAGAGGAATCGAATGCCGCAAGCAGAATTCAAACCCGAGACTCCGTTTGTCTGAAAATCGCTCCTATACCCAAAAACCTATCCTCCAGTATTCTGGCTCCCAGAATAGTAATTGGGAACGGAACAGAAGCATTTCCGACGTAAAATGACTAGAGGAATCGAATGCCGCAAGCAGAATTCAAACCCGAGACTCCGTTCGTCAGAAATCGCTCCTATACCCAAAAACCTATCCTCCAGTATTCTGGCTCCCAGAATAGTAATTGGGAACGGAACACATGCATTTCCGACGTAAAATGACTAGAGGAATCGAATGCCGCAAGCAGAATTCAATTTCGAGGCTCCGTTCTTCTGAAAATCGCTCCTATATCCAAAACCTATCTTCCAGTATTCTGGCTCGAAGAATCATAATTGGGAACGGAACACATGCATTTCCGACGTAAAATGACTAGAGGAATCGAATGCCGCACGCAGAATTCAATTCCGAGGCTCCGTTCTTCTGAAAATCGCTCCTATATCCAAATCCTATCCTCCAGTATTCTGGCTCGAAGAATCGTAATTGGGAACGGAACACACGCATTTCCGACGTAAAATGACGAGAGGAATCGAATGCAGCAAGCCGAATTCAAACCTGAGACTCCGTTTGTCTGAAAATCGCTCCTATACCCAAAAACCTATCCTCCAGTATTCTGGCTCCCAGAATCGTAATTGGGAACGGAACAGAAGCATTTCCGACGTAAAATGACTAGAGGAATCGAATGCCGCAAGCATAATTCAAACCCGAGACTCCGTTTGTCAGAAAATCGCTCCTATACCCAAAAACCTATCCTCCAGTATTCTGGCTCCCAGAATCGTAATTGGGAACGGAACACACGCATTTCCGACGTAAAATGACTAGAGGAATCGAATGCCGCAAGCAGAATTCAATTCCGAGGCTCCGTTCTTCTGAAAATCGCTCCTATATCCAAAACCTATCTTCCAGTATTCTGGCTCGAAGAATCATAATTGGGAACGGAACACATGCATTTCCGACGTAAAATGACTAGAGGAATCGAATGCCGCACGCAGAATTCAATTCCGAGGCTCCGTTCTTCTGAAAATCGCTCCTATATCCAAATCCTATCCTCCAGTATTCTGGCTCGAAGAATCGTAATTGGGAACGGAACACACGCATTTCCGACGTAAAATGACGAGAGGAATCGAATGCAGCAAGCCGAATTCAAACCTGAGACTCCGTTTGTCTGAAAATCGCTCCTATACCCAAAAACCTATCCTGCAGTATTCTGGCTCCCAGAATCGTAATTGGGAACGGAACACAAGCATTTCCGACGTAAAATGACTAGAGGAATCGAATGCCGCATGCAGAATTCAAACCCGAGACTCCGTTTGTCTGAAAATCGCTCCTATACCCAAAAACCTATCCTCCAGTATTCTGGCTCCCAGAATAGTAATTGGGAACGGAACACATGCATTTGCGACGTAAAATGACGAGAGGAATCGAATGCCGCAAGCAGAATTCAATTCCGAGGCTCCGTTCTTCTGAAAATCGCTCCTATATCCAAAACCTATCCTCCAGTATTCTGGCTCGAAGAATCGTAATTGGGAACGGAACACACGCATTTCCGACGTAAAATGACGAGAGGAATCGAATGCAGCAAGCCGAATTCAAACCTGAGACTCCGTTTGTCTGAAAATCGCTCCTATACCCAAAAACCTATCCTCCAGTATTCTGGCTCCCAGAATCTTAATTGGGAACGGAACAGAAGCATTTCCGACGTAAAATGACTAGAGGAATCGAATGCCGCAAGCATAATTCAAACCCGAGACTCCGTTTGTCAGAAAATCGCTCCTATACCCAAAAACCTATCCTCCAGTATTCTGGCTCCCAGAATCGTAATTGGGAACGGAACACAAGCATTTCCGACGTAAAATGACTAGAGGAATCGAATGCCGTAAGCAGAATTCAAACCCGAGACTCCGTTTGTCTGAAAATCGCTCCTATACCCAAAAACCTATCCTCCAGTATTCTGGCTCCCAGAATAGTAATTGGGAACGGAACAGAAGCATTTCCGACGTAAAATGACTAGAGGAATCGAATGCCGCAAGCAGAATTCAAACCCGAGACTCCGTTCGTCAGAAATCGCTCCTATACCCAAAAACCTATCCTCCAGTATTCTGGCTCCCAGAATAGTAATTGGGAACGGAACACATGCATTTCCGACGTAAAATGACTAGAGGAATCGAATGCCGCAAGCAGAATTCAATTCCGAGGCTCCGTTCTTCTGAAAATCGCTCCTATATCCAAAACCTATCTTCCAGTATTCTGGCTCGAAGAATCATAATTGGGAACGGAACACATGCATTTCCGACGTAAAATGACTAGAGGAATCGAATGCCGCACGCAGAATTCAATTCCGAGGCTCCGTTCTTCTGAAAATCGCTCCTATATCCAAATCCTATCCTCCAGTATTCTGGCTCGAAGAATCGTAATTGGGAACGGAACACACGCATTTCCGACGTAAAATGACGAGAGGAATCGAATGCAGCAAGCCGAATTCAAACCTGAGACTCCGTTTGTCTGAAAATCGCTCCTATACCCAAAAACCTATCCTCCAGTATTCTGGCTCCCAGAATCGTAATTGGGAACGGAACAGAAGCATTTCCGACGTAAAATGACTAGAGGAATCGAATGCCGCAAGCATAATTCAAACCCGAGACTCCGTTTGTCAGAAAATCGCTCCTATACCCAAAAACCTATCCTCCAGTATTCTGGCTCCCAGAATCGTAATTGGGAACGGAACACACGCATTTCCGACGTAAAATGACTAGAGGAATCGAATGCCGCAAGCAGAATTCAATTCCGAGGCTCCGTTCTTCTGAAAATCGCTCCTATATCCAAAACCTATCTTCCAGTATTCTGGCTCGAAGAATCATAATTGGGAACGGAACACATGCATTTCCGACGTAAAATGACTAGAGGAATCGAATGCCGCACGCAGAATTCAATTCCGAGGCTCCGTTCTTCTGAAAATCGCTCCTATATCCAAATCCTATCCTCCAGTATTCTGGCTCGAAGAATCGTAATTGGGAACGGAACACACGCATTTCCGACGTAAAATGACGAGAGGAATCGAATGCAGCAAGCCGAATTCAAACCTGAGACTCCGTTTGTCTGAAAATCGCTCCTATACCCAAAAACCTATCCTCCAGTATTCTGGCTCCCAGAATCGTAATTGGGAACGGAACACAAGCATTTCCGACGTAAAATGACTAGAGGAATCGAATGCCGCAAGCAGAATTCAAACCCGAGACTCCGTTTGTCTGAAAATCGCTCCTATACCCAAAAACCTATCCTCCAGTATTCTGGCTCCCAGAATAGTAATTGGGAACGGAACAGAAGCATTTCCGACGTAAAATGACTAGAGGAATCGAATGCCGCAAGCAGAATTCAAACCCGAGACTCCGTTCGTCAGAAATCGCTCCTATACCCAAAAACCTATCCTCCAGTATTCTGGCTCCCAGAATAGTAATTGGGAACGGAACACATGCATTTCCGACGTAAAATGACTAGAGGAATCGAATGCCGCAAGCAGAATTCAATTCCGAGGCTCCGTTCTTCTGAAAATCGCTCCTATATCCAAAACCTATCTTCCAGTATTCTGGCTCGAAGAATCATAATTGGGAACGGAACACATGCATTTCCGACGTAAAATGACTAGAGGAATCGAATGCCGCACGCAGAATTCAATTCCGAGGCTCCGTTCTTCTGAAAATCGCTCCTATATCCAAATCCTATCCTCCAGTATTCTGGCTCGAAGAATCGTAATTGGGAACGGAACACACGCATTTCCGACGTAAAATGACGAGAGGAATCGAATGCAGCAAGCCGAATTCAAACCTGAGACTCCGTTTGTCTGAAAATCGCTCCTATACCCAAAAACCTATCCTCCAGTATTCTGGCTCCCAGAATCGTAATTGGGAACGGAACAGAAGCATTTCCGACGTAAAATGACTAGAGGAATCGAATGCCGCAAGCATAATTCAAACCCGAGACTCCGTTTGTCAGAAAATCGCTCCTATACCCAAAAACCTATCCTCCAGTATTCTGGCTCCCAGAATCGTAATTGGGAACGGAACACACGCATTTCCGACGTAAAATGACTAGAGGAATCGAATGCCGCAAGCAGAATTCAATTCCGAGGCTCCGTTCTTCTGAAAATCGCTCCTATATCCAAAACCTATCTTCCAGTATTCTGGCTCGAAGAATCATAATTGGGAACGGAACACATGCATTTCCGACGTAAAATGACTAGAGGAATCGAATGCCGCACGCAGAATTCAATTCCGAGGCTCCGTTCTTCTGAAAATCGCTCCTATATCCAAATCCTATCCTCCAGTATTCTGGCTCGAAGAATCGTAATTGGGAACGGAACACACGCATTTCCGACGTAAAATGACGAGAGGAATCGAATGCAGCAAGCCGAATTCAAACCTGAGACTCCGTTTGTCTGAAAATCGCTCCTATACCCAAAAACCTATCCTGCAGTATTCTGGCTCCCAGAATCGTAATTGGGAACGGAACACAAGCATTTCCGACGTAAAATGACTAGAGGAATCGAATGCCGCATGCAGAATTCAAACCCGAGACTCCGTTTGTCTGAAAATCGCTCCTATACCCAAAAACCTATCCTCCAGTATTCTGGCTCCCAGAATAGTAATTGGGAACGGAACACATGCATTTGCGACGTAAAATGACGAGAGGAATCGAATGCCGCAAGCAGAATTCAATTCCGAGGCTCCGTTCTTCTGAAAATCGCTCCTATATCCAAAACCTATCCTCCAGTATTCTGGCTCGAAGAATCGTAATTGGGAACGGAACACACGCATTTCCGACGTAAAATGACGAGAGGAATCGAATGCAGCAAGCCGAATTCAAACCTGAGACTCCGTTTGTCTGAAAATCGCTCCTATACCCAAAAACCTATCCTCCAGTATTCTGGCTCCCAGAATCTTAATTGGGAACGGAACACAAGCATTTCCGACGTAAAATGACTAGAGGAATCGAATGCCGCAAGCATAATTCAAACCCGAGACTCCGTTTGTCAGAAAATCGCTCCTATACCCAAAAACCTATCCTCCAGTATTCTGGCTCCCAGAATCGTAATTGGGAACGGAACACAAGCATTTCCGACGTAAAATGACTAGAGGAATCGAATGCCGTAAGCAGAATTCAAACCCGAGACTCCGTTTGTCTGAAAATCGCTCCTATACCCAAAAACCTATCCTCCAGTATTCTGGCTCCCAGAATAGTAATTGGGAACGGAACAGAAGCATTTCCGACGTAAAATGACTAGAGGAATCGAATGCCGCAAGCAGAATTCAAACCCGAGACTCCGTTCGTCAGAAATCGCTCCTATACCCAAAAACCTATCCTCCAGTATTCTGGCTCCCAGAATAGTAATTGGGAACGGAACACATGCATTTCCGACGTAAAATGACTAGAGGAATCGAATGCCGCAAGCAGAATTCAATTCCGAGGCTCCGTTCTTCTGAAAATCGCTCCTATATCCAAAACCTATCTTCCAGTATTCTGGCTCGAAGAATCATAATTGGGAACGGAACACATGCATTTCCGACGTAAAATGACTAGAGGAATCGAATGCCGCACGCAGAATTCAATTCCGAGGCTCCGTTCTTCTGAAAATCGCTCCTATATCCAAATCCTATCCTCCAGTATTCTGGCTCGAAGAATCGTAATTGGGAACGGAACACACGCATTTCCGACGTAAAATGACGAGAGGAATCGAATGCAGCAAGCCGAATTCAAACCTGAGACTCCGTTTGTCTGAAAATCGCTCCTATACCCAAAAACCTATCCTCCAGTATTCTGGCTCCCAGAATCGTAATTGGGAACGGAACAGAAGCATTTCCGACGTAAAATGACTAGAGGAATCGAATGCCGCAAGCATAATTCAAACCCGAGACTCCGTTTGTCAGAAAATCGCTCCTATACCCAAAAACCTATCCTCCAGTATTCTGGCTCCCAGAATCGTAATTGGGAACGGAACACACGCATTTCCGACGTAAAATGACTAGAGGAATCGAATGCCGCAAGCAGAATTCAATTCCGAGGCTCCGTTCTTCTGAAAATCGCTCCTATATCCAAAACCTATCTTCCAGTATTCTGGCTCGAAGAATCATAATTGGGAACGGAACACATGCATTTCCGACGTAAAATGACTAGAGGAATCGAATGCCGCACGCAGAATTCAATTCCGAGGCTCCGTTCTTCTGAAAATCGCTCCTATATCCAAATCCTATCCTCCAGTATTCTGGCTCGAAGAATCGTAATTGGGAACGGAACACACGCATTTCCGACGTAAAATGACGAGAGGAATCGAATGCAGCAAGCCGAATTCAAACCTGAGACTCCGTTTGTCTGAAAATCGCTCCTATACCCAAAAACCTATCCTCCAGTATTCTGGCTCCCAGAATCGTAATTGGGAACGGAACACAAGCATTTCCGACGTAAAATGACTAGAGGAATCGTATGCCGCCAGCATAATTCAAACCCGAGACTCCGTTTGTCAGAAAATCGCTCCTATACCCAAAAACCTATCCTGCAGTATTCTGGCTCCCAGAATCGTAATTGGGAACGGAACAGAAGCATTTCCGACGTAAAATGACTAGAGGAATCGAATGCCGCAAGCATAATTCAAACCCGAGACTCCGTTTGTCAGAAAATCGCTCCTATACCCAAAAACCTATCCTCCAGTATTCTGGCTCCCAGAATCGTAATTGGGAACGGAACACACGCATTTCCGACGTAAAATGACGAGAGGAATCGAATGCAGCAATCCGAATTCAAACCTGAGACTCCGTTTGTCTGAAAATCGCTCCTATACCCAAAAACCTATCCTCCAGTATTCTGGCTCCCAGAATCGTAATTGGGAACGGAACACACGCATTTCCGACGTAAAATGACGAGAGGAATCGAATGCAGCAAGCCGAATTCAAACCTGAGACTCCGTTTGTCTGAAAATCGCTCCTATACCCAAAAACCTATCCTCCAGTATTCTGGCTCCCAGAATAGTAATTGGGAACGGAACACATGCATTTCCGACGTAAAATGACTAGAGGAATCGAATGCCGCAAGCAGAATTCAATTCCGAGGCTCCGTTTTTCTGAAAATCGCTCCTATAACCAAATCCTATCCTCCAGTATTCTGGCTCGAAGAATCGTAATTGGGAACGGAACACACGCATTTCCGACGTAAAATGACGAGAGGAATCGAATGCAGCAAGCCGAATTCAAACCTGAGACTCCGTTTGTCTGAAAATCGCTCCTATACCCAAAAACCTATCCTCCAGTATTCTGGCTCCCAGAATCGTAATTGGGAACGGAACACAAGCATTTCCGACGTAAAATGACTAGAGGAATCGAATGCCGCAAGCATAATTCAAACCCGAGACTCCGTTTGTCAGAAAATCGCTCCTATACCCAAAAACCTATCCTGCAGTATTCTGGCTCCCAGAATCGTAATTGGGAACGGAACAGAAGCATTTCCGACGTAAAATGACTAGAGGAATCGAATGCCGCAAGCATAATTCAAACCCGAGACTCCGTTTGTCAGAAAATCGCTCCTATACCCAAAAACCTATCCTCCAGTATTCTGGCTCCCAGAATAGTAATTGGGAACGGAACACATGCATTTCCGACGTAAAATGACTAGAGGAATCGAATGCCGCACGCAGAATTCAATTCCGAGGCTCCGTTCGTCTGAAAATCGCTCCTATATCCAAATCCTATCCTCCAGTATTCTGGCTCGAAGAATCGTAATTGGGAACGGAACACACGCATTTCCGACGTAAAATGACGAGAGGAATCGAATGCAGCAAGCCGAATTCAAACCTGAGACTCCGTTTGTCTGAAAATCGCTCCTATACCCAAAAACCTATCCTCCAGTATTCTGGCTCCCAGAATCGTAATTGGGAACGGAACAGAAGCATTTCCGACGTAAAATGACTAGAGGAATCGAATGCCGCAAGCATAATTCAAACCCGAGACTCCGTTTGTCAGAAAATCGCTCCTATACCCAAAAACCTATCCTCCAGTATTCTGGCTCCCAGAATCGTAATTGGGAACGGAACACAAGCATTTCCGACGTAAAATGACTAGAGGAATCGAATGCCGCCAGCATAATTCAAACCCGAGACTCCGTTTGTCAGAAAATCGCTCCTATACCCTAAAACCTATCCTGCAGTATTCTGGCTCCCAGAATCGTAATTGGGAACGGAACACAAGCATTTCCGACGTAAAATGACTAGAGGAATCGAATGCCGCAAGCAGAATTCAAACCCGAGACTCCGTTCGTCAGAAATCGCTCCTATACCCAAAAACCTATCCTCCAGTATTCTGGCTCCCAGAATAGTAATTGGGAACGGAACACATGCATTTCCGACGTAAAATGACTAGAGGAATCGAATGCCGCAAGCAGAATTCAATTCCGAGGCTCCGTTTTTCTGAAAATCGCTCCTATATCCAAATCCTATCCTCCAGTATTCTGGCTCGAAGAATCGTAATTGGGAACGGAACACACGCATTTCCGACGTAAAATGACGAGAGGAATCGAATGCAGCAAGCCGAATTCAAACCTGAGACTCCGTTTGTCTGAAAATCGCTCCTATACCCAAAAACCTATCCTCCAGTATTCTGGCTCCCAGAATCGTAATTGGGAACGGAACACAAGCATTTCCGACGTAAAATGACTAGAGGAATCGAATGCCGCAAGCATAATTCAAACCCGAGACTCCGTTTGTCAGAAAATCGCTCCTATACCCAAAAACCTATCCTGCAGTATTCTGGCTCCCAGAATCGTAATTGGGAACGGAACAGAAGCATTTCCGACGTAAAATGACTAGAGGAATCGAATGCCGCAAGCATAATTCAAACCCGAGACTCCGTTTGTCAGAAAATCGCTCCTATACCCAAAAACCTATCCTCCAGTATTCTGGCTCCCAGAATCGTAATTGGGAACGGAACACACGCATTTCCGACGTAAAATGACGAGAGGAATCGAATGCAGCAATCCGAATTCAAACCTGAGACTCCGTTTGTCTGAAAATCGCTCCTATACCCAAAAACCTATCCTCCAGTATTCTGGCTCCCAGAATCGTAATTGGGAACGGAACACACGCATTTCCGACGTAAAATGACGAGAGGAATCGAATGCAGCAAGCCGAATTCAAACCTGAGACTCCGTTTGTCTGAAAATCGCTCCTATACCCAAAAACCTATCCTCCAGTATTCTGGCTCCCAGAATCGTAATTGGGAACGGAACACAAGCATTTCCGACGTAAAATGACTAGAGGAATCGAATGCCGCAAGCATAATTCAAACCCGAGACTCCGTTTGTCAGAAAATCGCTCCTATACCCAAAAACCTGTCCTCCAGTATTCTGGCTCCCAGAATCGTAATTGGGAACGGAACACAAGCATTTCCGACGTAAAATGACTAGAGGAATCGAATGCCGCAAGCAGAATTCAAACCCGAGACTCCGTTCGTCAGAAATCGCTCCTATACCCAAAAACCTATCCTCCAGTATTCTGGCTCCCAGAATAGTAATTGGGAACGGAACACATGCATTTCCGACGTAAAATGACTAGAGGAATCGAATGCCGCAAGCAGAATTCAAACCCGAGACTCCGTTTGTCTGAAAATCGCTCCTATACCCAAAAACCTATCCTCCAGTATTCTGGCTCCCAGAATAGTAATTGGGAACGGAACACATGCATTTGCGACGTAAAATGACGAGAGGAATCGAATGCCGCAAGCAGAATTCAATTCCGAGGCTTCGTTCTTCTGAAAATCGCTCCTATATCCAAAACCTATCCTCCAGTATTCTGGCTCGAAGAATCGTAATTGGGAACGGAACAGACGCATTTCCGACGTAAAATGACGAGAGGAATCGAATGCCGCAAGCAGAATTCAAACCCGAGACTCCGTTCGTCAGAAATCGCTCCTATACCCAAAAACCTATCCTCCAGTATTCTGGCTCCCAGAATAGTAATTGGGAACGGAACACATGCATTTCCGACGTAAAATGACTAGAGGAATCGAATGCCGCAAGCAGAATTCAATTCCGAGGCTCCGTTTGTCTGAAAATCGCTCCTATACCCAAAAACCTATCCTCCAGTATTCTGGCTCCCAGAATCGTAATTGGGAACGGAACACAAGCATTTCCGACGTAAAATGACTAGAGGAATCGAATGCCGCAAGCATAATTCAAACCCGAGACTCCGTTTGTCAGAAAATCGCTCCTATACCCAAAAACCTATCCTGCAGTATTCTGGCTCCCAGAATCGTAATTGGGAACGGAACAGAAGCATTTCCGACGTAAAATGACTAGAGGAATCGAATGCCGCAAGCATAATTCAAACCCGAGACTCCGTTTGTCAGAAAATCGCTCCTATACCCAAAAACCTATCCTCCAGTATTCTGGCTCCCAGAATCGTAATTGGGAACGGAACACAAGCATTTCCGACGTAAAATGACTAGAGGAATCGAATGCCGCCAGCATAATTCAAACCCGAGACTCCGTTTGTCAGAAAATCGCTCCTATACCCTAAAACCTATCCTGCAGTATTCTGGCTCCCAGAATCGTAATTGGGAACGGAACACAAGCATTTCCGACGTAAAATGACTAGAGGAATCGAATGCCGCAAGCAGAATTCAAACCCGAGACTCCGTTCGTCAGAAATCGCTCCTATACCCAAAAACCTATCCTCCAGTATTCTGGCTCCCAGAATAGTAATTGGGAACGGAACACATGCATTTCCGACGTAAAATGACTAGAGGAATCGAATGCCGCAAGCAGAATTCAATTCCGAGGCTCCGTTTTTCTGAAAATCGCTCCTATATCCAAATCCTATCCTCCAGTATTCTGGCTCGAAGAATCGTAATTGGGAACGGAACACACGCATTTCCGACGTAAAATGACGAGAGGAATCGAATGCAGCAAGCCGAATTCAAACCTGAGACTCCGTTTGTCTGAAAATCGCTCCTATACCCAAAAACCTATCCTCCAGTATTCTGGCTCCCAGAATCGTAATTGGAAACGGAACACAAGCATTTCCGACGTAAAATGACTAGAGGAATCGAATGCCGCAAGCATAATTCAAACCCGAGACTCCGTTTGTCAGAAAATCGCTCCTATACCCAAAAACCTATCCTGCAGTATTCTGGCTCCCAGAATCGTAATTGGGAACGGAACAGAAGCATTTCCGACGTAAAATGACTAGAGGAATCGAATGCCGCAAGCATAATTCAAACCCGAGACTCCGTTTGTCAGAAAATCGCTCCTATACCCAAAAACCTATCCTCCAGTATTCTGGCTCCCAGAATCGTAATTGGGAACGGAACACACGCATTTCCGACGTAAAATGACGAGAGGAATCGAATGCAGCAATCCGAATTCAAACCTGAGACTCCGTTTGTCTGAAAATCGCTCCTATACCCAAAAACCTATCCTCCAGTATTCTGGCTCCCAGAATCGTAATTGGGAACGGAACACACTCATTTCCGACGTAAAATGACGAGAGGAATCGAATGCAGCAAGCCGAATTCAAACCTGAGACTCCGTTTGTCTGAAAATCGCTCCTATACCCAAAAACCTATCCTCCAGTATTCTGGCTCCCAGAATCGTAATTGGGAACGGAACACAAGCATTTCCGACGTAAAATGACTAGAGGAATCGAATGCCGCAAGCATAATTCAAACCCGAGACTCCGTTTGTCAGAAAATCGCTCCTATACCCAAAAACCTATCCTCCAGTATTCTGGCTCCCAGAATCGTAATTGGGAACGGAACACAAGCATTTCCGACGTAAAATGACTAGAGGAACCGAATGCCGCAAGCAGAATTCAAACCCGAGACTCCGTTTGTCTGAAAATCGCTCCTATACCCAAAAACCTATCCTCCAGTATTCTGGCTCCCAGAATAGTAATTGGGAACGGAACACATGCATTTGCGACGTAAAATGACGAGAGGAATCGAATGCCGCAAGTAGAATTCAATTCCGAGGCTTCGTTCTTCTGAAAATCGCTCCTATATCCAAAACCTATCCTCCAGTATTCTGGCTCGAAGAATCGTAATTGGGAACGGAACACACGCATTTCCGACGTAAAATGACGAGAGGAATCGAATGCAGCAATCCGAATTCAAACCTGAGACTCCGTTTGTCTGAAAATCGCTCCTATACCCAAAAACCTATCCTCCAGTACTCTGGCTCCCAGAATCGTAATTGGGAACGGAACACAAGCATTTCCGACGTAAAATGACTAGAGGAATCGAATGCCGCAAGCATAATTCAAACCCGAGACTCCGTTTGTCAGAAAATCGCTCCTATACCCAAAAACCTATCCTCCAGTATTCTGGCTCCCAGAATCGTAATTGGGAACGGAACACAAGCATTTCCGACGTAAAATGACTAGAGGAACCGAATGCCGCAAGCAGAATTCAAACCCGAGACTCCGTTTGTCTGAAAATCGCTCCTATACCCAAAAACCTATCCTCCAGTATTCTGGCTCCCAGAATAGTAATTGGGAACGGAACACATGCATTTGCGACGTAAAATGACGAGAGGAATCGAATGCCGCAAGCAGAATTCAATTCCGAGGCTTCGTTCTTCTGAAAATCGCTCCTATACCCAAAAACATATCCTCCAGTATTCTGGCTCCCAGAATCGTAATTGGGAACGGAACACAAGCATTTCCGACGTAAAATGACTAGAGGAATCGAATGCCGCAAGCAGAATTCAAACCCGAGACTCCGTTTGTCTGAAAATCGCTCCTATACCCAAAAACCTATCCTCCAGTATTCTGGCTCGAAGAATCGTAATTGGGAACGGAACACACGCATTTCCGACGTAAAATGACGAGAGGAATCGAATGCCGCAAGCAGAATTCAAACCTGAGACTCCGTTTGTCTGAAAATCGCTCCTATACCCAAAAACCTATCCTCCAGTATTCTGGCTCGAAGAATCGTAATTGGGAACGGAACACACGCATTTCCGACGTAAAATGACGAGAGGAATCGAATGCCGCAAGCAGAATTCAAACCTGAGACTCCGTTTGTCTGAAAATCGCTCCTATACCCAAAAACCTATCCTCCAGTATTCTGGCTCCCAGAATCGTAATTGGGAACGGAACACAAGCATTTCCGACGTAAAATGACTAGAGGAATCGAATGCCGCAAGCATAATTCAAACCCGAGACTCCGTTTGTCAGAAAATCGCTCCTATACCCAAAAACCTATCCTCCAGTATTCTGGCTCCCAGAATCGTAATTGGGAACAGAACACAAGCATTTCCGACGTAAAATGACTAGAGGAACCGAATGCCGCAAGCAGAATTCAAACCCGAGACTCCGTTTGTCTGAAAATCGCTCCTATACCCAAAAACCTATCCTCCAGTATTCTGGCTCCCAGAATAGTAATTGGGAACGGAACACATGCATTTGCGACGTAAAATGACGAGAGGAATCGAATGCCGCAAGCAGAATTCAATTCCGAGGCTTCGTTCTTCTGAAAATCGCTCCTATATCCAAAACCTATCCTCCAGTATTCTGGCTCGAAGAATCGTAATTGGGAACGGAACACACGCATTTCCGACGTAAAATGACGAGAGGAATCGAATGCAGCAATCCGAATTCAAACCTGAGACTCCGTTTGTCTGAAAATCGCTCCTATACCCAAAAACCTATCCTCCAGTATTCTGGCTCCCAGAATCGTAATTGGGAACGGAACACAAGCATTTCCGACGTAAAATGACTAGAGGAATCGAATGCCGCAAGCATAATTCAAACCCGAGACTCCGTTTGTCAGAAAATCGCTCCTATACCCAAAAACCTATCCTCCAGTATTCTGGCTCCCAGAATCGTAATTGGGAACGGAACACAAGCATTTCCGACGTAAAATGACTAGAGGAACCGAATGCCGCAAGCAGAATTCAAACCCGAGACTCCGTTTGTCTGAAAATCGCTCCTATACCCAAAAACCTATCCTCCAGTATTCTGGCTCCCAGAATAGTAATTGGGAACGGAACACATGCATTTGCGACGTAAAATGACGAGAGGAATCGAATGCCGCAAGCAGAATTCAATTCCGAGGCTTCGTTCTTCTGAAAATCGCTCCTATATCCAAAACCTATCCTCCAGTATTCTGGCTCGAAGAATCGTAATTGGGAACGGAACACACGCATTTCCGACGTAAAATGACTAGAGGAATCGAATGCCGCAAGCATAATTCAAACCCGAGACTCCGTTTGTCAGAAAATCGCTCCTATACCCAAAAACCTATCCTCCAGTATTCTGGCTCCCAGAATCGTAATTGGGAACGGAACAGAAGCATTTCCGACGTAAAATGACTAGAGGAATCGAATGCCGCAAGCATAATTCAAACCCGAGACTCCGTTTGTCAGAAAATCGCTCCTATACCCAAAAACCTATCCTCCAGTATTCTGGCTCCCAGAATCGTAATTGGGAACGGAACAGAAGCATTTCCGACGTAAAATGACGAGAGGAATCGAATGCCGCAAGCAGAATTCAAATCCGAGGCTCCGTTCATTTGAAAATCGCTCCTATACCCAAAAACCTATCCTCCAGTATTCTGGCTCCCAGCATCGTAATTGGGAACGGAACACAAGCATTTCCGACGTAAAATGACTAGAGGAATCGAATGCCGCAAGCAGAATTCAAACCCGAGACTCCGTTTGTCTGAAAATCGCTCCTATACCCAAAAACCTATCCTCCAGTATTCTGGCTCGAAGAATCGTAATTGGGAACGGAACAGACGCATTTCCGACGTAAAATGACGAGAGGAATCGAATGCAGCAAGCCGAATTCAAACCTGAGACTCCGTTTGTCTGAAAATCGCTCCTATACCCAAAAGCCTATCCTCCAGTATTCTGGCTCCCAGAATCGTAATTGGGAACGGAACACAAGCATTTCCGACGTAAAATGACTAGAGGAATCGAATGCCGCAAGCATAATTCAAACCCGAGACTCCGTTTGTCAGAAAATCGCTCCTATACCCAAAAACCTATCCTGCAGTATTCTGGCTCCCAGAATCGTAATTGGGAACGGAACACAAGCATTTCCGACGTAAAATGACTAGAGGAATCGAATGCCGCAAGCAGAATTCAAACCCGAGACTCCGTTTGTCTGAAAATCGCTCCTATACCCAAAAACCTATCCTCCAGTATTCTGGGTCCCAGAATAGTAATTGGGAACGGAACACATGCATTTGCGACGTAAAATGACGAGAGGAATCGAATGCCGCAAGCAGAATTCAATTCCGAGGCTCCGTTCGTCTGAAAATCGCTCCTATATCCAAAACCTATCCTCCAGTATTCTGGCTCGAAGAATCGTAATTGGGAACGGAACACACGCATTTCCGACGTAAAATGACGAGAGGAATCGAATGCAGCAAGCCGAATTCAAACCTGAGACTCCGTTTGTCTGAAAATCGCTCCTATACCCAAAAACCTATCCTCCAGTATTCTGGCTCCCAGAATCTTAATTGGGAACGGAACAGAAGCATTTCCGACGTAAAATGACTAGAGGAATCGAATGCCGCAAGCATAATTCAAACCCGAGACTCCGTTTGTCAGAAAATCCCTGTTATACCCAACAATCTGTCCTCCAGTATTCTGGCTCCCAGAATCGTAATAGGGAACGGAACACTTGCATTTCCGACGTAAAATGACGACAGGAATCGAATGCCGCAAGCAGAATTCAAATCCGAGACTCCGTTTGTCTGAAAATCGCTCCTATACCCAAAAACCTATCCTCCAGTATTCTGGATCCCAGAATAGTAATTGGGAACGGAACAGAAGCATTTCCGACGTAAAATGACTAGAGGAATCGAATGCCGCAAGCAGAATTCAAACCCGAGACTCCGTTCGTCAGAAATCGCTCCTATACCCAAAAACCTATCCTCCAGTATTCTGGCTCCCAGAATAGTAATTGGGAACGGAACACATGCATTTCCGACGTAAAATGACTAGAGGAATCGAATGCCGCAAGCAGAATTCAATTCCGAGGCTCCGTTCTTCTGAAAATCGCTCCTATATCCAAAACCTATCTTCCAGTATTCTGGCTCGAAGAATCATAATTGGGAACGGAACACATGCATTTCCGACGTAAAATGACTAGAGGAATCGAATGCCGCACGCAGAATTCAATTCCGAGGCTCCGTTCTTCTGAAAATCGCTCCTATATCCAAATCCTATCCTCCAGTATTCTGGCTCGAAGAATCGTAATTGGGAACGGAACACACGCATTTCCGACGTAAAATGACGAGAGGAATCGAATGCAGCAAGCCGAATTCAAACCTGAGACTCCGTTTGTCTGAAAATCGCTCCTATACCCAAAAACCTATCCTCCAGTATTCTGGCTCCCAGAATCGTAATTGGGAACGGAACAGAAGCATTTCCGACGTAAAATGACTAGAGGAATCGAATGCCGCAAGCATAATTCAAACCCGAGACTCCGTTCTTCTGAAAATCGCTCCTATATCCAAAACCTATCCTCCAGTATTCTGGCTCGAAGAATCGTAATTGGGAACGGAACACACGCATTTCCGACGTAAAATGACGAGAGGAATCGAATGCAGCAAGCCGAATTCAAACCTGAGACTCCGTTTGTCTGAAAATCGCTCCTATACCCAAAAACCTATCCTCCAGTATTCTGGCTCCCAGAATCTTAATTGGGAACGGAACAGAAGCATTTCCGACGTAAAATGACTAGAGGAATCGAATGCCGCAAGCATAATTCAAACCCGAGACTCCGTTTGTCAGAAAATCGCTCCTATACCCAAAAACCTATCCTCCAGTATTCTGGCTCCCAGAATCGTAATTGGGAACGGAACACAAGCATTTCCGACGTAAAATGACTAGAGGAATCGAATGCCGCAAGCAGAATTCAAACCCGAGACTCCGTTTGTCTGAAAATCGCTCCTACACCCAAAAACCTATCCTCCAGTATTCTGGCTCCCAGAATAGTAATTGGGAACGGAACAGAAGCATTTCCGACGTAAAATGACTAGAGGAATCGAATGCCGCAAGCAGAATTCAAACCCGAGACTCCGTTCGTCAGAAATCGCTCCTATACCCAAAAACCTATCCTCCAGTATTCTGGCTCCCAGAATAGTAATTGGGAACGGAACACATGCATTTCCGACGTAAAATGACTAGAGGAATCGAATGCCGCAAGCAGAATTCAATTCCGAGGCTCCGTTCTTCTGAAAATCGCTCCTATATCCAAAACCTATCTTCCAGTATTCTGGCTCGAAGAATCATAATTGGGAACGGAACACATGCATTTCCGACGTAAAATGACTAGAGGAATCGAATGCCGCACGCAGAATTCAATTCCGAGGCTCCGTTCTTCTGAAAATCGCTCCTATATCCAAATCCTATCCTCCAGTATTCTTGCTCGAAGAATCGTAATTGGGAACGGAACACACGCATTTCCGACGTAAAATGACGAGAGGAATCGAATGCAGCAAGCCGAATTCAAACCTGAGACTCCGTTTGTCTGAAAATCGCTCCTATACCCAAAAACCTATCCTCCAGTATTCTGGCTCCCAGAATCGTAATTGGAAACGGAACACAAGCATTTCCGACGTAAAATGACTAGAGGAATCGAATGCCGCAAGCATAATTCAAACCCGAGACTCCGTTTGTCAGAAAATCGCTCCTATACCCAAAAACCTATCCTGCAGTATTCTGGCTCCCAGAATCGTAATTGGGAACGGAACAGAAGCATTTCCGACGTAAAATGACTAGAGGAATCGAATGCCGCAAGCATAATTCAAACCCGAGACTCCGTTTGTCAGAAAATCGCTCCTATACCCAAAAACCTATCCTCCAGTATTCTGGCTCCCAGAATCGTAATTGGGAACGGAACACACGCATTTCCGACGTAAAATGACGAGAGGAATCGAATGCAGCAATCCGAATTCAAACCTGAGACTCCGTTTGTCTGAAAATCGCTCCTATACCCAAAAACCTATCCTCCAGTATTCTGGCTCCCAGAATCGTAATTGGGAACGGAACACACTCATTTCCGACGTAAAATGACGAGAGGAATCGAATGCAGCAAGCCGAATTCAAACCTGAGACTCCGTTTGTCTGAAAATCGCTCCTATACCCAAAAACCTATCCTCCAGTATTCTGGCTCCCAGAATCGTAATTGGGAACGGAACACAAGCATTTCCGACGTAAAATGACTAGAGGAATCGAATGCCGCAAGCATAATTCAAACCCGAGACTCCGTTTGTCAGAAAATCGCTCCTATACCCAAAAACCTATCCTCCAGTATTCTGGCTCCCAGAATCGTAATTGGGAACGGAACACAAGCATTTCCGACGTAAAATGACTAGAGGAACCGAATGCCGCAAGCAGAATTCAATTCCGAGGCTTCGTTCTTCTGAAAATCGCTCCTATACCCAAAAACATATCCTCCAGTATTCTGGCTCCCAGAATCGTAATTGGGAACGGAACACAAGCATTTCCGACGTAAAATGACTAGAGGAATCGAATGCCGCAAGCAGAATTCAAACCCGAGACTCCGTTTGTCTGAAAATCGCTCCTATACCCAAAAACCTATCCTCCAGTATTCTGGCTCGAAGAATCGTAATTGGGAACGGAACACACGCATTTCCGACGTAAAATGACGAGAGGAATCGAATGCCGCAAGCAGAATTCAAACCTGAGACTCCGTTTGTCTGAAAATCGCTCCTATACCCAAAAACCTATCCTCCAGTATTCTGGCTCGAAGAATCGTAATTGGGAACGGAACACACGCATTTCCGACGTAAAATGACGAGAGGAATCGAATGCCGCAAGCAGAATTCAAACCTGAGACTCCGTTTGTCTGAAAATCGCTCCTATACCCAAAAACCTATCCTCCAGTATTCTGGCTCCCAGAATCGTAATTGGGAACGGAACACAAGCATTTCCGACGTAAAATGACTAGAGGAATCGAATGCCGCAAGCATAATTCAAACCCGAGACTCCGT
The DNA here is from genome assembly GCA_910593735.2 of Ectemnius lituratus. Taxonomy (NCBI): domain Eukaryota; kingdom Metazoa; phylum Arthropoda; class Insecta; order Hymenoptera; family Crabronidae; genus Ectemnius; species Ectemnius lituratus. The sequence continues at coordinate 1,807,795 of CAJVAQ020000096.1, read as the reverse complement.
TTGTCAGAAAATCGCTCCTATACCCAAAAACCTATCCTCCAGTATTCTGGCTCCCAGAATCGTAATTGGGAACAGAACACAAGCATTTCCGACGTAAAATGACTAGAGGAACCGAATGCCGCAAGCAGAATTCAAACCCGAGACTCCGTTTGTCTGAAAATCGCTCCTATACCCAAAAACCTATCCTCCAGTATTCTGGCTCCCAGAATAGTAATTGGGAACGGAACACATGCATTTGCGACGTAAAATGACGAGAGGAATCGAATGCCGCAAGCAGAATTCAATTCCGAGGCTTCGTTCTTCTGAAAATCGCTCCTATATCCAAAACCTATCCTCCAGTATTCTGGCTCGAAGAATCGTAATTGGGAACGGAACACACGCATTTCCGACGTAAAATGACGAGAGGAATCGAATGCAGCAATCCGAATTCAAACCTGAGACTCCGTTTGTCTGAAAATCGCTCCTATACCCAAAAACCTATCCTCCAGTATTCTGGCTCCCAGAATCGTAATTGGGAACGGAACACAAGCATTTCCGACGTAAAATGACTAGAGGAATCGAATGCCGCAAGCATAATTCAAACCCGAGACTCCGTTTGTCAGAAAATCGCTCCTATACCCAAAAACCTATCCTCCAGTATTCTGGCTCCCAGAATCGTAATTGGGAACGGAACACAAGCATTTCCGACGTAAAATGACTAGAGGAACCGAATGCCGCAAGCAGAATTCAAACCCGAGACTCCGTTTGTCTGAAAATCGCTCCTATACCCAAAAACCTATCCTCCAGTATTCTGGCTCCCAGAATAGTAATTGGGAACGGAACACATGCATTTGCGACGTAAAATGACGAGAGGAATCGAATGCCGCAAGCAGAATTCAATTCCGAGGCTTCGTTCTTCTGAAAATCGCTCCTATATCCAAAACCTATCCTCCAGTATTCTGGCTCGAAGAATCGTAATTGGGAACGGAACACACGCATTTCCGACGTAAAATGACTAGAGGAATCGAATGCCGCAAGCATAATTCAAACCCGAGACTCCGTTTGTCAGAAAATCGCTCCTATACCCAAAAACCTATCCTCCAGTATTCTGGCTCCCAGAATCGTAATTGGGAACGGAACAGAAGCATTTCCGACGTAAAATGACTAGAGGAATCGAATGCCGCAAGCATAATTCAAACCCGAGACTCCGTTTGTCAGAAAATCGCTCCTATACCCAAAAACCTATCCTCCAGTATTCTGGCTCCCAGAATCGTAATTGGGAACGGAACAGATGCACTTTCGACGTAAAATGACGAGAGGAATCGAATGCCGCAAGCAGAATTCAAATCCGTGGCTCCGTTCATTTGAAAATCGCTCCTATACCCAAAAACCTATCCTCCAGTATTCTGGCTCCCAGCATCGTAATTGGGAACGGAACACATGCATTTCCGACGTAAAATGACTAGAGGAATCGAATGCCGCAAGCAGAATTCAAACCCGAGACTCCGTTTGTCTGAAAATCGCTCCTATACCCAAAAACCTATCCTCCAGTATTCTGGCTCGAAGAATCGTAATTGGGAACGGAACAGACGCATTTCCGACGTAAAATGACGAGAGGAATCGAATGCAGCAAGCCGAATTCAAACCTGAGACTCCGTTTGTCTGAAAATCGCTCCTATACCCAAAAGCCTATCCTCCAGTATTCTGGCTCCCAGAATCGTAATTGGGAACGGAACACAAGCATTTCCGACGTAAAATGACTAGAGGAATCGAATGCCGCAAGCATAATTCAAACCCGAGACTCCGTTTGTCAGAAAATCGCTCCTATACCCAAAAACCTATCCTGCAGTATTCTGGCTCCCAGAATCGTAATTGGGAACGGAACACAAGCATTTCCGACGTAAAATGACTAGAGGAATCGAATGCCGCAAGCAGAATTCAAACCCGAGACTCCGTTTGTCTGAAAATCGCTCCTATACCCAAAAACCTATCCTCCAGTATTCTGGGTCCCAGAATAGTAATTGGGAACGGAACACATGCATTTGCGACGTAAAATGACGAGAGGAATCGAATGCCGCAAGCAGAATTCAATTCCGAGGCTCCGTTCTTCTGAAAATCGCTCCTATATCCAAAACCTATCCTCCAGTATTCTGGCTCGAAGAATCGTAATTGGGAACGGAACACACGCATTTCCGACGTAAAATGACGAGAGGAATCGAATGCAGCAAGCCGAATTCAAACCTGAGACTCCGTTTGTCTGAAAATCGCTCCTATACCCAAAAACCTATCCTCCAGTATTCTGGCTCCCAGAATCTTAATTGGGAACGGAACAGAAGCATTTCCGACGTAAAATGACTAGAGGAATCGAATGCCGCAAGCATAATTCAAACCCGAGACTCCGTTTGTCAGAAAATCCCTGTTATACCCAACAATCTGTCCTCCAGTATTCTGGCTCCCAGAATCGTAATAGGGAACGGAACACTTGCATTTCCGACGTAAAATGACGACAGGAATCGAATGCCGCAAGCAGAATTCAAATCCGAGACTCCGTTTGTCTGAAAATCGCTCCTATACCCAAAAACCTATCCTCCAGTATTCTGGATCCCAGAATAGTAATTGGGAACGGAACAGAAGCATTTCCGACGTAAAATGACTAGAGGAATCGAATGCCGCAAGCAGAATTCAAACCCGAGACTCCGTTCGTCAGAAATCGCTCCTATACCCAAAAACCTATCCTCCAGTATTCTGGCTCCCAGAATAGTAATTGGGAACGGAACACATGCATTTCCGACGTAAAATGACTAGAGGAATCGAATGCCGCAAGCAGAATTCAATTCCGAGGCTCCGTTCTTCTGAAAATCGCTCCTATATCCAAAACCTATCTTCCAGTATTCTGGCTCGAAGAATCATAATTGGGAACGGAACACATGCATTTCCGACGTAAAATGACTAGAGGAATCGAATGCCGCACGCAGAATTCAATTCCGAGGCTCCGTTCTTCTGAAAATCGCTCCTATATCCAAATCCTATCCTCCAGTATTCTGGCTCGAAGAATCGTAATTGGGAACGGAACACACGCATTTCCGACGTAAAATGACGAGAGGAATCGAATGCAGCAAGCCGAATTCAAACCTGAGACTCCGTTTGTCTGAAAATCGCTCCTATACCCAAAAACCTATCCTCCAGTATTCTGGCTCCCAGAATCGTAATTGGGAACGGAACAGAAGCATTTCCGACGTAAAATGACTAGAGGAATCGAATGCCGCAAGCATAATTCAAACCCGAGACTCCGTTCTTCTGAAAATCGCTCCTATATCCAAAACCTATCCTCCAGTATTCTGGCTCGAAGAATCGTAATTGGGAACGGAACACACGCATTTCCGACGTAAAATGACGAGAGGAATCGAATGCAGCAAGCCGAATTCAAACCTGAGACTCCGTTTGTCTGAAAATCGCTCCTATACCCAAAAACCTATCCTCCAGTATTCTGGCTCCCAGAATCTTAATTGGGAACGGAACAGAAGCATTTCCGACGTAAAATGACTAGAGGAATCGAATGCCGCAAGCATAATTCAAACCCGAGACTCCGTTTGTCAGAAAATCGCTCCTATACCCAAAAACCTATCCTCCAGTATTCTGGCTCCCAGAATCGTAATTGGGAACGGAACACAAGCATTTCCGACGTAAAATGACTAGAGGAATCGAATGCCGCAAGCAGAATTCAAACCCGAGACTCCGTTTGTCTGAAAATCGCTCCTACACCCAAAAACCTATCCTCCAGTATTCTGGCTCCCAGAATAGTAATTGGGAACGGAACAGAAGCATTTCCGACGTAAAATGACTAGAGGAATCGAATGCCGCAAGCAGAATTCAAACCCGAGACTCCGTTCGTCAGAAATCGCTCCTATACCCAAAAACCTATCCTCCAGTATTCTGGCTCCCAGAATAGTAATTGGGAACGGAACACATGCATTTCCGACGTAAAATGACTAGAGGAATCGAATGCCGCAAGCAGAATTCAATTCCGAGGCTCCGTTCTTCTGAAAATCGCTCCTATATCCAAAACCTATCTTCCAGTATTCTGGCTCGAAGAATCATAATTGGGAACGGAACACATGCATTTCCGACGTAAAATGACTAGAGGAATCGAATGCCGCACGCAGAATTCAATTCCGAGGCTCCGTTCTTCTGAAAATCGCTCCTATATCCAAATCCTATCCTCCAGTATTCTTGCTCGAAGAATCGTAATTGGGAACGGAACACACGCATTTCCGACGTAAAATGACTAGAGGAACCGAATGCCGCAAGCAGAATTCAAACCCGAGACTCCGTTTGTCTGAAAATCGCTCCTATACCCAAAAACCTATCCTCCAGTATTCTGGCTCCCAGAATAGTAATTGGGAACGGAACACATGCATTTGCGAGGTAAAATGACGAGAGGAATCGAATGCCGCAAGCAGAATTCAATTCCGAGGCTTCGTTCTTCTGAAAATCGCTCCTATATCCAAAACCTATCCTCCAGTATTCTGGCTCGAAGAATCGTAATTGGGAACGGAACACACGCATTTCCGACGTAAAATGACGAGAGGAATCGAATGCAGCAATCCGAATTCAAACCTGAGACTCCGTTTGTCTGAAAATCGCTCCTATACCCAAAAACCTATCCTCCAGTATTCTGGCTCCCAGAATCGTAATTGGGAACGGAACACAAGCATTTCCGACGTAAAATGACTAGAGGAATCGAATGCCGCAAGCATAATTCAAACCCGAGACTCCGTTTGTCAGAAAATCGCTCCTATATCCAAAACCTATCCTCCAGTATTCTGGCTCGAAGAATCGTAATTGGGAACGGAACACACGCATTTCCGACGTAAAATGACGAGAGGAATCGAATGCAGCAATCCGAATTCAAACCTGAGACTCCGTTTGTCTGAAAATCGCTCCTATACCCAAAAACCTATCCTCCAGTATTCTGGCTCCCAGAATCGTAATTGGGAACGGAACAGATGCACTTTCGACGTAAAATGACGAGAGGAATCGAATGCCGCAAGCAGAATTCAAATCCGTGGCTCCGTTCGTCTGAAAATCGCTCCTATACCCAAAAACCTATCCTCCAGTATTCTGGCTCCCAGCATCGTAATTGGGAACGGAACACAAGCATTTCCGACGTAAAATGACTAGAGGAATCGAATGCCGCAAGCAGAATTCAAACCCGAGACTCCGTTTGTCTGAAAATCGCTCCTATACCCAAAAACCTATCCTCCAGTATTCTGGCTCGAAGAATCGTAATTGGGAACGGAACAGACGCATTTCCGACGTAAAATGACGAGAGGAATCGAATGCAGCAAGCCGAATTCAAACCTGAGACTCCGTTTGTCTGAAAATCGCTCCTATACCCAAAAGCCTATCCTCCAGTATTCTGGCTCCCAGAATCGTAATTGGGAACGGAACACAAGCATTTCCGACGTAAAATGACTAGAGGAATCGAATGCCGCAAGCATAATTCAAACCCGAGACTCCGTTTGTCAGAAAATCGCTCCTATACCCAAAAACCTATCCTGCAGTATTCTGGCTCCCAGAATCGTAATTGGGAACGGAACACAAGCATTTCCGACGTAAAATGACTAGAGGAATCGAATGCCGCAAGCAGAATTCAAACCCGAGACTCCGTTTGTCTGAAAATCGCTCCTATACCCAAAAACCTATCCTCCAGTATTCTGGCTCCCAGAATCGTAATTGGGAACGGAACAGAAGCATTTCCGACGTAAAATGACTAGAGGAATCGAATGCCGCAAGCATAATTCAAACCCGAGACTCCGTTTGTCAGAAAATCGCTCCTATACCCAAAAACCTATCCTCCAGTATTCTGGCTCCCAGAATAGTAATTGGGAACGGAACACAAGCATTTCCGACGTAAAATGACTAGAGGAATCGAATGCCGCAAGCAGAATTCAAACCCGAGACTCCGTTTGTCTGAAAATCGCTCCTATACCCAAAAACCTATCCTCCAGTATTCTGGCTCCCAGAATAGTAATTGGGAACGGAACAGAAGCATTTCCGACGTAAAATGACTAGAGGAATCGAATGCCGCAAGCAGAATTCAAACCCGAGACTCCGTTCGTCAGAAATCGCTCCTATACCCAAAAACCTATCCTCCAGTATTCTGGCTCCCAGAATAGTAATTGGGAACGGAACACATGCATTTCCGACGTAAAATGACTAGAGGAATCGAATGCCGCAAGCAGAATTCAATTCCGAGGCTCCGTTCTTCTGAAAATCGCTCCTATATCCAAAACCTATCTTCCAGTATTCTGGCTCGAAGAATCATAATTGGGAACGGAACACATGCATTTCCGACGTAAAATGACGAGAGGAATCGAATGCAGCAAGCCGAATTCAAACCTGAGACTCCGTTTGTCTGAAAATCGCTCCTATACCCAAAAACCTATCCTCCAGTATTCTGGCTCCCAGAATCGTAATTGGGAACGGAACAGAAGCATTTCCGACGTAAAATGACTAGAGGAATCGAATGCCGCAAGCATAATTCAAACCCGAGACTCCGTTTGTCAGAAAATCGCTCCTATACCCAAAAACCTATCCTCCAGTATTCTGGCTCCCAGAATCGTAATTGGGAACGGAACAGAAGCATTTCCGACGTAAAATGACTAGAGGAATCGAATGCCGCAAGCATAATTCAAACCCGAGACTCCGTTTGTCAGAAAATCGCTCCTATACCCAAAAACCTATCCTCCAGTATTCTGGCTCCCAGAATCGTAATTGGGAACGGAACACACGCATTTCCGACGTAAAATGACGAGAGGAATCGAATGCAGCAAGCCGAATTCAAACCTGAGACTCCGTTTGCCTGAAAATCGCTTCTATACCCAAAAACCTATCCTCCAGTATTCTGGCTCCCAGAATCGTAATTGGGAACGGAACAGAAGCATTTCCGACGTAAAATGACTAGAGGAATCGAATGCCGCAAGCATAATTCAAACCCGAGACTCCGTTTGTCAGAAAATCGCTCCTATACCCAAAAACCTATCCTCCAGTATTCTGGCTCCCAGAATCGTAATTGGGAACGGAACACAAGCATTTCCGACGTAAAATGACTAGAGGAACCGAATGCCGCAAGCAGAATTCAAACCCGAGACTCCGTTTGTCTGAAAATCGCTCCTATACCCAAAAACCTATCCTCCAGTATTCTGGCTCCCAGAATAGTAATTGGGAACGGAACACATGCATTTGCGACGTAAAATGACGAGAGGAATCGAATGCCGCAAGCAGAATTCAATTCCGAGGCTTCGTTCTTCTGAAAATCGCTCCTATATCCAAAACCTATCCTCCAGTATTCTGGCTCGAAGAATCGTAATTGGGAACGGAACACACGCATTTCCGACGTAAAATGACGAGAGGAATCGAATGCAGCAATCCGAATTCAAACCTGAGACTCCGTTTGTCTGAAAATCGCTCCTATACCCAAAAACCTATCCTCCAGTATTCTGGCTCCCAGAATCGTAATTGGGAACGGAACAGAAGCATTTCCGACGTAAAATGACGAGAGGAATCGAATGCCGCAAGCAGAATTCAAATCCGAGGCTCCGTTCTTCTGAAAATCGCTCCTATATCCAAAACCTATCTTCCAGTATTCTGGCTCGAAGAATCATAATTGGGAACGGAACACATGCATTTCCGACGTAAAATGACTAGAGGAATCGAATGCCGCAATCAGAATTCAATTCCGAGGCTCCGTTCTTCTGAAAATCGCTCCTATATCCAAATCCTATCCTCCAGTATTCTGGCTCGAAGAATCGTA